>CAUYPK010021341.1:0-23155 GCA_963574355.1 Loris lydekkerianus | reverse complement strand
GACTTGTATGTTGGAATGCTTCATAAGGTCCCATAATTCTGACAGTGAACATTCTGCTTTCTCTCTCTTCTTTTCTGCCTCTTTGACTATCTGAGTTATCTCAAGAACTTTGTCTTCTACCTCTGAAATTCTTTCTTCTGCATGGTCTAACCTGTTGCTGATACTTTCCATTGCATCTTTAAATTCCCTAATTGACTGCTTCAGTTCCTTCAGCTCTGCTAATATCCTTTCTATATTCTTCATATTGTTCATTTCTTAATGTCTTATTTGATTCTGTTTTTGAATTTCCTTTTGGTCATTTTCATTTCTATTAGCAGTTTCCTTCATTGTTTCCATCATTTCCTTCATTGTTTTCATCATGGGTATTCTAAATTCCCTTTCTGTCATTCCTAACATTTCTTTTTTGGTGGAATCCTCTGCAGTAGCTACCTCATGGTCCCTTGGAGGGATTGTTCTGGACTGGTTCTTCATGTTGCCTGGAGTTTTGTGCTAATTCTTCCTCATGAGTGATTTCTTTTATCTGTTTCTTGCCCTAATTTTCCTTTCACTTCTTCTTGCTCTTTAAGTTCCCATGCCTATGGACTAAGGTTTCAATGAGTCTTTTTGGTATAGGACCAGAAGTATGAGAAGGTTGAAAAGCAAGAAGGGATGAAAGAAAGAAGGAAAGAATGAAAAGAAAATAGAGAAAGGAGAGGGTGTGGGTAAAAAGGAATATTGACAAAAAAAAAGAGAGGCACAAAAAGAGGGAGACAGAGCAATATGGGTTTACAGTAGGGTACTTTGACACAACCTTAAAAAACCCCAACCTCTGAGGGTGCCCATTTGGGTGGTTCCCTCGAGGTTAGCAGCTCTTTGCCAACCTGATCAGACACAGTACTCCACCTCCACCAAGTAGAGAGAAAAGACAGAAATGCTATAAATCAAAACAAAACAAGCAAACAGAAAACTTTACAGGATAAAATTGGTTGAAAAACCAAATAATAGGGGTAGAAACACTAGCAAAAATGAAGTTCTAGTTATTGAAAAAGGCAGCAATGGGAAATTGTATTTAAACTAGAAAACTGGAGAAAGAAAAGAAAAAATTTGTATGGAAAAGGTTGAAATTTAAAAACAAAACAACAACAACAACATCAAAATAAATAGAAAACAAACAACCAAAAAAATAAAAAATAAAAAATAAAACAAAAACAAAGCAGTATATATATCTTGTTGAATATTTTCTGGGCAACAGGTGGTCTTTTGGGGTATTAGATGTTAATCACTGCTGATACAACTAGAGACCTCCACTTATTTCTCAAACCCCACAGTGTAGACACCCTAAGTCTCTCTCCAGCCCTCTTAAAAGGTACTTTAAGCTTCTAAACTTGCTAAGCAGAAGCTTTCCCAGGAAAGTGTTTGTCCCTGGAATCACTGCCGAAGTGGCTATCCACTTACCCAGTGTGCCAAAACCAGTCTCACTCTGCCCCTGAGGGTTAGAGCTGTAAGATGGCTCAGTCCCTGCCTTTAGGCTGCTCAGTCACTAGGTTACTAGCTCCTGCCCAATCCTTGCTCTGCAACCCTGAGGGCAGACCTTGTTGGGGCCGTTCTCTCACAATGGCTCCCTGCGGCCCCAGACAAACACTAGCTCTGTCCGGCCAGCTCAGCGGCTCAGTCTGGGGCCCTAGACAATACCCAAAGTTCTCCACACTTCTGCTCAAGCTCTCCTCAAGGTTCAGCTGAGTGCCAAGTCAACTCAACTGAGTGCCAAGGTTCAACTGAGTGCCAAGTCCAAAAACACCAAAACAGTTCACAGGTAAGGCCTTTCCAGTTTGCAGTCTCACTGTTACTGCACTTACAGCTGTCGGTGGGATTAGACCAATTGAACACACATGATTACTTGACAGTTTTCCACTGTTTTTGTCTTCCTCTTGGGGTCCAGATGTCTCTCGCTGACTCCCTGTATCCTCAAAAGGATGATTATAGGCAGATCCCACCAGCCAGAGATGCCTGGAGTCTTATTTCCCCAGACTCACGTTGCCCACATGCAAGGAAGCTGTTACTCGGCCACCATCTTGCTCTCCTCCTCGATAAGTTGACATCTTATGATCAGGGAAAGGTACCAGCCCTACAGAGGATGGGGAGCTTATGTGAAACAGTGAAAAGGGGAAGCTTTACCTCTTGACTAGGCTGGATCTAAATAGAATAAGCTAGGAATTCCTATCAGAGCCCAGGGTAGTGGTACAAAGAGAGCACACCAGCTCTCTGATGTATGTTGGGTTCATTTGCCAACTGTCTAGGCCCACTTGTTCAGGAAAGCCTCCAGTGAAGATCGTTGACCCTTGAACAGCACAGCATTGAACTGTGTGGGTCCCCTGATACATGGATTTTCTTCTGCCTCTGCCCCCCCCCACTTCAAGACAGCAAGATCAACACTTTCTTCTCCCCTCCCCAGTCTACTCAATGTGAAGATGAGGAGAACCTTTATGACAATCCAATTCCATTTAATGAATAGTAAATAAGCATTCTCTTCCTTACGTTTTTCTTACTAAAATTTTCTTTTCTCTACTTTACTTTACTATAAGAATATAGTATATTATATTTATAAGATACAAAATATGTGTTAATTGACTATTTATATTTTCGGTATGGCTTCCAGTCAAGAGTAGGCTACTAATAGCTAAGTTCTGGGGGGATCAAAAGAAGATTTTTTACTGTGACTCCTCACAGTAGTAGGTTGGTACCCCTAACCTCCAGGATGATCAAGGGTCAGCTCTAGCTGTATTCTGTTAGCTCACCAATGTTAGCTCACATGATTCTACATGTATATGACTTCCAATATGGAAAGAGTAAGTCCCACAGTACAGAGGAGTGCCTACATCTGTCTGGTGATCCTGGCACCCAAAGCCTCTCCTGTAAAACCGCCCCTGCCCTTCTCATCAACTTCTCA
The DNA here is from genome assembly GCA_963574355.1 of Loris lydekkerianus. Taxonomy (NCBI): domain Eukaryota; kingdom Metazoa; phylum Chordata; class Mammalia; order Primates; family Lorisidae; genus Loris; species Loris lydekkerianus. The sequence goes on along the minus strand of CAUYPK010021341.1, from coordinate 20,229 downwards.
TCTCCAACACTCCAGCCAAACAGGAATCATGTGCTATTGACTAACATACCCCACGCTTGCCTCCTTCTAGTCTTTATACCATTCTTCCTACCGGGAAAGCTCTCTCTTCCTTCTCTTTGCGTCTTGATCATTTATCCACTGCCCAACCAAAAAGGTTTAACATTTGAAAGATTTACAAGTGGAATGAGATGGCCTAGCTAAGACTAGTGTATCAGATAAAGTTGGGCTAAAACCATAAAAAATAATGATGGCTAACTTGGAACTGTGTAATGTATCATATATTATTCTTATAATCACTCCAAGAGGGAGATATAATAACCCTCACTGATATTAATAGATGAGGCCCAGGAGGGTAAAAGAACATGCCCAAGACCATTCTTTTAGGATGCTGGCCAAAGCAATACAACTTTAGAGCCCACTGTTAGGCCATACCCTCTGTGCCTCTAATGGTCCTTCTAATCCCATGATTATGGTATTTTATTATATAATTGCTCCTCTCCAGAGCCCTTTCAGGATGCCTCCTTCCTTTAGAGGTTATCTCACAGGCCTCACCTGACATGTTTGAATACTTCTCACCAAATACAGATGGTCCATGACTCACAATGGTTTGACGTCAGACTTTCTGACTTGACAGCAGATTTACACAGGGTTAAAATGCATTTCACCTACCATAGTTTTGGAGCATCTGGACTGGATAAGTTTATAAAGAACAGGTACCCTGGTGGGTTTACCCACAGACCAATCAGACTGCCTAGGACACAGCAGATAGTAAAGGTTTTCTGGAATGAACATTTTCCCAAGGTTTCACATGATGCTAGTGCTCCATGAATGGTGGCTGTGTTTGTTGAATATTGCTGCTCAAACAATCATCAAAGGAAAGAGTCAAGATTTCTCACAGTAACAGACAGGCCCACCCTCTTCTTTGCTGGGAGTGTCACCCTCACCTTGACAAATAGGCCACTGGACGGTCTGTTCTCACCAGACTCAGTGTGGGACTGAAGATCCTTCTTTTCTAGCCAAGTAGTGAGGTTATAAAAGTCGTTGTTTTTGCAATCGTTTGAAGCCATGCAATTCTTCACAGGTGTCAATGGCACAAACAAAATCACTAGCATTTGGACAAGTCCAGGGCTGTATTATTATAAAAGCTGGTTTGTAAAAATCCTAAGTTGTTTTCCACCTGCCAGCACATTCAGGGGAGACTGCCTTCCTTAACAATTGACTTAGAGTGGTTCTAGCCCCATCTTTATAAGGAGCCCTCATCTGGTCTTACATCAAAAACACTACCAGTCACTGAGATTGCTCTGTCTTAGGATGAAAGGGTCTGGAAGGACAAAGTTTACCTTGAAACTGAAGTGAATGCATACCACTGTTGGCCAGGATGAAATCATGACTTTTTTTTCTTAGGCCCAAAACTAAAAGGTAGAATCATGCTAGAGATACACCATCAGCTATGCCAATTAGCAAAATTAAGCCAAAGACCAATATTTCCTTGTTTCACTTAATTTTCCTCCAATTATTGCATGTGTGACATCAAAGAACCATTTGCCTTTTGGTTACAAGAGTAGTAAAGCCCTGTATGGCTTAAGTCCCAATTCTATAGGGCATTTTTCTGTTTCCAACTCCACCACCCCAGGCTAGATCATCACAGCCTCTTACTTGGGGAGCAGAGCAGTGTCCCCTCCCCCATCTGATCACTTCTCTACAAAGCTGCCAGAGCAGCCTGACACAAATGAAAACCAGGTCACTTCTAGACTCTGCTTCAATGGCTTTCCAGTGCACGGAGAAAACCAAGCCTGCAAGGCCCCACATGATGTGATGTGGCACTGACCAGATGGCCATGTCCAGCTCAGGCCACTCTCCCTCAACTTCCCACATCCTGGTGTCACTGACCTCCTCTTCCTTTGCACTGGAGTTCTCTTCCCTCAGCTCCCCAGAGCTGGCTCCTGCTCAGCCTTTAAATTTCAGGTCAGCGTCACCTTCACAACATCTTCTCTGACTATCCTTTCTACAAATGCCTCTGCCTTCCCTCACCTACCCTGCACTTTTCTATTACATTAGAATTTTTTCCTTCTTACTATTTTTTGTTTTACAGAATCTGAAATTACTTTCATTTTATATATATATATATATATATATATATATATATATATATATATATATTTCTTTTTCCCATTCTTTTTTCCCATTCATTTTATATATATATATATTTCTTTTTCCCATTCTTTTTTTTTTATTATTATAGATAAAAATATGCACCATAGATGTGGCCCAACCCATCACCCTCCCTCCACCCAACCTCCCCCTCCCTTCCCCTTCCTTGGTCCTTTCCCCATAGTCTTGTGGTATAGTTGGGTTATAGCCTTCATGTGAAAGCTATAGTTTAGCTTCATAGTAGGGCTGAGTACATTGGATACTTTTTCTTCCATTCCTGAGATACTTGCTAAGGAGAATATGTTCCAGCTCCATCTATGTAAACATGAAAGAGGTAAAGTTTCCATCTTTCTTTAAGGCTGCATAGTATTCCATGGTATACATGTACCACAATTTGCTACTCCATTCGTGGGTCGATGGGCACTTGGGCGTCTTCCATGACTTAGCAATTATGAATTGGCCTGCAATAAACATTCTGGTACAGATGTCTTTGTTATATTATGACTTTTGGTCTTCTAATACTTGAAGAAAGTGCAGGGAAAATTCTTTGCCCTTTCACTGGGTCCAAGTAGGTCTCCAGCAGGCTCCAAGGTGTAGCCTACCCCGGGACTGCTCCATGTTCCACAATCTTTAGGAGGGCCTGTATTATGGTGACACAAGAAGGGCCAAGTGGAGCCTGATCTATGAATTGACTGCATGAATTCAATTCAGCACCCTCTTTCTCAGAGAATTCTAAAAAGAATGCCCAGTGGGGAACAGGAGAGCCTCAGAATTATGCATTCCAGGCTCCCTGCTTTCTGCCTGGAGCTATCTTACTAAAACACAACAAACCACATTTTAATAATGGTTACCATTGTATTGAAACCTAATATGATCCTAACACTTTGCTTGGTATTTTATTTCCTTTCAGTTCAATAAATTATCTTTTGCACTGACTATTGCAAGGCACTAGACTAGATGCTGAGGATACAGGAGTTAGGGAGGTAAAAGGCACAAGCCCCTGCCCTCTTGTAACTTAATTACTAGCAGAGAGACACAATAAAATAAGTAAATGTTATGTATGTTAAAAGAGGATAAGTGTGATGGGAAAAAATAAAGCAGGGAGTGAAGGGAGAGGTTACATTCTTTGACAAGGTGATCAGGGAAGGACTCAGCAATCTTGCACAGCAGGAGTGAAGCTCAGAGACATGAAGGGCGTCCAAAGTCACAACTAGTTAGGGCCGAAGATGAGATTTGAACCCAAGCCTCTCTCAAGTCCGGGCTCTTTCCATTTCAGTCTTAATCTTGTAAAGGCTTTTATACTGACATGTTCAGACATCTCAGGATTAAACTAGATCCAACTGTGCTTAATTTTCAGAGGTCAGATAACATTAGCCACATGGAATCCCAGAACATAGTACATGGCCATAGCATGCTAATAAATCCTGGTTCTAACTAAAAGTCACACAACTTAGAACCCAAACTGGGACCACCAAGGTTTTAGGACATCCAGACCCTTCCCCTGGGCCATGACACTTCTCTGGAGTGGCCTCTCTGTCTGGAGCTGGTCTGAGGGAGGTGAGTTCTCTTAGTGCCTCTCATGGAAAAGTTGACCATCCCCCACCCCAGGCCGCCTGATCTTTGACAACCTGAAGAAATCCATCGCCTACACCCTGACCAGCAACATCCCTGAGGTCAGCCCCTTCCTGATATTCATCGTCCTCAGCGTGCCCTTGCCTCTGGGCACCATAACTATCCTCTGCATCGACCTGGGCACAGACATGGTGAGGACCAAGCTGGGACCTGGTCTCCCGGGAGATGGACTAAGGAGTGGGGGAAACCTGTGCCAAGGGAGAGGGGCAGAGCTGGAGTTACCCCTGAGTTTGCTTCTCAACCTTGTGATCCCTGCCATGCCTACCCGTTGTCTTCCAGCTCCCTGCCATCTCCTTGGCTTATGAGCCGGCTGAGAGCGACATCATGAAGAGGCTCCCACGGAACCCAAAGACGGATAAGCTGGTGAACGAGCGTCTCATTGGCATGGCCTATGGACAAATCGGTGCGGCCAGAGGGCTGGAGGGAGGGGGCAGTGGCCATTTCAGCCATCTCAGTTTGGAGGACAGGGAGAGATTTTCTCAACAACAAACTGCTGAGTGCTGGAAACACTGCTGATCTCTGATCTGCCTTTGACCTAGAGTCCAGCAGAAAAGGAACAAACATGAACAAAATGAGAGTAACTCCAAGCACCAAATAATGAGTATAGACAGAATATGAGACAGGGTCTACAAAGCAAACAGAGTCACCAATTATGAGCAGTTAGAGAGACTTCATGTAGGAAATAGGATTTAAACTTGGTGTTGGAGGATAGGGCTTAGACTAGGAAATATATGGCCAGGTGTAGGAGACCTGAGGAGAGGGGAAGTTCATAGCGGCTACAGAAGAGAAAATAAGCCAGACTGGTGGAGCCCTTAGTCTCTACAAAAAAAAAGGGCAACGCCTGTGGCTCAAAAGAGTAGGGCGCCGGCCCCGTATGCCGGAGGTGGCGGGTTCAAACCCAGCCCAGGCCAGAAACTACAATAAAATAAATAAAAATAAAATAAGCTGCTCGGTGCCTGTGGCTCAAGCAGCTAAGGCAGCAGCCACATACACCTGAGCTGGCGGGTTTGAATCCAGCCCAGACCCACCAAACAACAATAACGACTGCAACCAAAAAATAGATGGGTGTTGTGGCAGGCGCCTGTAGCCCCAGCTACTTGGGAGGTGGAGGCAGGAGAATCACTTAAGCCCAGGAGCTGGAGGGTGCTATGAGCTGTGATGTCATAGCACTTTACCCAGGGCAACAGCTTGAGGTTCTGTCTCAAAAAAAAAAAAAAGGGATTCAGGGAGTAAGACTCATGAATCTTAACTGTGCCCTGATTATCTATGTGGCCCTGGACAATAACAAAAGCTTTTTGGGGTCCAGTTGTCCTATTTGGGAAATATAGATATTAATGTCAGAATGATTATCTATAGAATTGTCAGGAGGAGCCGCAGTTCGTAGGCAAATGTTAATGTCAGCTGTTGCTATGGTCCAGCCATGGGGGGCATAGAGGTGTGGACTAAGGAGAGGCAAGGTGCAGATTGGAGAAATGGGAGCGGTTAGGACCTAGTGAATGTCTGAATGTCAAGGGAAATGCAGGAAGCATAGTCCAGCACTCAATAAGGACAGGGAATAAATTGCCCTTAAAGTCCTTTTTCATTTTAAGATGATGCGATTCAAAGATGACTCTGGGTTAGAGTTTAGAAACAAATTTCAGGACCTGGAGACAAGTCCCATGGAGAGGACAGGTCAGAGGGCTGGTGGCAAGACTCTTCAGCCGTCTTCCTCAAATACCCCACAACCCCAGTCCTCACCCCTTCCATGTCTTTTGGAGCCCTTCTCTTATTTATTTATTTATTTATTTATTTGAGACAGAATCTCACTATGTCGCCCTCAGTAGAGTGCTGTGGCATCACAGCTCACAGCAACCTCAAACTCTTGAGCTTAAGCAATTCTCTCACCTCAGCCTCCCAAATAGCTGGGACTACAAGCACCTGGCTATGTTTTTTGTTATTGTTATTGCAGTTGTCATTGTTGTTTAGCAGGGCTGGGGTCGAACCCTTCAGCCTTGGTGCATGTGGCCGGCACTGTAACTACTGTGCTACGGGTGCCGAGCCTGGAGCCCTTCTCTTAACCAGGTTTCCCCACTCTGTCTGTAACTGTCTTGCTCACAGGGATGATACAGGCTGTGGCTGGATTCTTCACCTACTTTGTGATCCTGGCGGAGAATGGTTTTAAGCCTATGGACCTACTGGGCATCCGCCTACCCTGGGAAGATCGAAACTTGAATGACCTGGAGGACAGCTACGGGCAGCAGTGGGTGAGCAAGATGGGATAGGGTAGCAGAAAGTGACCAGGAAGAGTGAGGGAGGAAAATGGAAGAGCGGGTCTAGCAAACGTGTGAAGAAGGGGAAAGAGGAGCACTGGACAGAGCCGATCCCTCATCCCCATCCTACATGAGCGTTCTAGTATTGAACTTGGTCTCCAGTCACACCAGCCAATAGTCATCTCTGTGCTTACAATAACCTCATTTCTGTTCATTTCTACTGTCTGTTGTCCATCCTTACCTTCCTGGACCCTTTGGTTCCCTTGGTCCTGGAGCTTGTCTGTTATATCAACTTTTCTGTGATTTCTGTTTTTCTAATATTTAACCATGATTGCCCCAGAAACAAATGCTGGCTCTTCTCCTGTTATACTCCCTCACTCCGTGAGAGTTAAAATAATATCATTTAAAATCTGAAAACCTGTTTTCTTTGTATATCCCTTCCACATCATTTCAAACTTTTGAAACCTAGAAGATGCCTGTCTGTCATCGTTTTTTCTTAAGAATAGAATATCTCAGCCTGAGCAAGAGTGAGACCCCCGTCTCTAAAAATAGCCAGGCATCATGGCAGGTGCCTGCAGTCCCAGCCACAATACCTGGATAGTTTTTCTACTTTTAGTAGAGACAGGGTCTTGCGCTTGCTCAGGCTGCTCTCGAACGCCTAAGGTGAAGCAATTCACTTGCCTCAGCCTCCCAGAGTCCTGGGATCACAGATAAGAGCCCCCACATGCAGCAGTAGTACTCTTTTCTAATATCTAAGGAAATGAGGGGGATGGTGGCTCACGCCTGTAATCCTAGCACTCTGGGTAGCTGAGGTGAGTGGATTATCTGAGCTCACAGATTGGAGACCAGCCTGAGCCAAAGCAAGACCTCATCTGTAAAAATAGCCAGGTGTTGTGGCGGGCACCTGTAGTCCCAGCTACTTGGAAGGCTGAGCCAAGACAATCGCTTAAGCTCAGGAGTTTGAGGTTGCTGTGAGCTGTAGCTTCACAGTACTCTACCAAGGGAGACACAGTGAGATGAAAGAAAGGAAGAAAGGAAGGAAGGAAGGGAGGGAGGGAGGGAGGGAGGGAGGGAGAAAGGGAGGAAGGAAGGAAAGGAAGGAAGGAAAGGAAGGAAAGAAAGAAGACTCAAACTGAAGCCCTCTCCCCAACAGTATGAGTTCTATAATTTTAGTGAGTATGCTTTTTGTATCTATGAACACTGCTGCCCTATTTCTAAGAGTGGGAGACATGACACCAACTATTATTAGAATTATGGACCCCTAGAAGACATACAGTCCATTCTCATCATCCTATATATGAGGAAACTGAGTGCTCAGAGTCCCACAGTGAATCCCTAGAAGGGCTGACCAGAATTCTGACTCCTGATCCCTTCCCACTTCACTGTGATGTCTGCAAACCACGTTAATTACAGGTTTCTCAAAAATATGTTCAAATCTGAGTTGTTGGAAAGATGTCCCTTCATATACACTTGGCTTCTGTTTCCTGACCCTTATGAGGCCATCAGATGTCAGTGTTCTCAGCTACCAACTTCTCCAGGATCCAATGACGCCCAAGGTTCTCTTCATCATGCACCTGCCAGCATCTCCTCAGCTCTCAACCCAAGCCCTTGTTAGTTGTACAGCCTGGTGCCTCCTCCCTGCTGCTAAGATGCAGCATGACACATGCTTATTTATGATAAATTACAGGTAATTAAAAATAAATTGAGGTAATAAGAATTCCCCTTGCACAATTAAGACATCTTGAGGTATTACAAAAACATGTTGTGAACAGTTGCCTTGAGGAATAAACTCCATAAAGGCAGGATCCATGTCTCTTCCACTATTGCAACTTGTAGGTAATCTATACAAAACCCCCCACCCAGGAAGGACACTGCACACTGCTAGAAGTAAGCACAGCCCCTCACCTTCTACATAGCGCTATTATTCCATTGATTCCATTCCACCATTAATTCCACTGATCCCTATTCATTCATTCATTCAGCAAATACTCACTGAGCATCTCATATGTCCCAGGTACTGTTCTAAGACCTGGGGAAATGGCAGTGAACAAAAATGACCAAGTTACTGCTCTCCTGGAGTATATTTCTAGTTAGGGATGGAGGTGGGCACAGAAAGGAAGACAGATAACCAAATACATAATGTATCTCCTCAAAGGATTATAAATCTAAGGAAATCTTTTAAAAATGTCAGAATAGAGATACTAAAGTAAGATGGAAGAATAAAGATGGTGGAGAGAGAGAGAGGAAAAACAGGAGAGAGGCTTCAAATCAAAATTGCAAGGCAAACACACCTATTTGGAAAGGGTAATATTCATAGGTTAAGGGTGGCAGCAAGTGACCCAGTGGAAAATAAAGGACAAATAATATCACTGGAGGAAGGAGATCAAGAATTATGAGACCAGGGTATCGGAAGCATCATGGACATGGATCTTTAAATCTACAAAACAAAATCAGAGCAAGAGTAGAGGAACAGCGATTCAGAAACTAAAATCTTCAAGAAATTCTGGGGAGCGGCACTGTGACGACTGAAGTGAGGATGGGGTGTGCGACCTGATGCACACTAAGGTGCTGATTGAGCATGTTCCTAGTGCCACACTTGGCTCATTAATTCTCAGCCTTTGTTTTCTAATCATTTAAGGCTCTGCATTTCTCTCCAAGTTCGACTTTGACCACATTCCATGAAGTTTCACATGTAGTGTCATCCAGTCCTACGTATTTTCAAATTTCTTTGATCCGCAACTTATATAAAAACATGCTGTTTTATCTTTTAAAACATAAGCCTTTCCTCTAGTCTAATTTAAATGCACCTCTTTGGTGTTCCTATAGCCTCTGTCATCTCTCTTTCATAATCTACTGTACCAACATAGCATTTTATCTTCCCCACTAGACTCTAAGTTTCCTATGTATAAAATGTGAATCAATGAATGAATGTCTCCTATCTGGTACCAATCCTTGGGGCTTCCTTTCCCTCTGTATTAATATTGCCATCTGGCCCTACCTTCCCCTCTGACCTCTGTCCTCTGATTCTGCCTTCCTCTCTAACCACACCCTCTCCTACACCACCCTTCTTATTAATCTGGTCAATATTTATGGAGCCATGCCACAGGCCACTCACTAAACTTAGCATGGGGAGGAAGCACAAAGATAAATACGGTTACATCCTTGTCCTTGAGGAGCTCTCAGTCAGGTAAAGAAAACATAAAAAAAAATCATAGGACACCCTGAAAAATGCTTGTGGGCGTCTAGCGAGGGGGCCCAACTCAGCACCAGGGTCCTGAAGGCTGTGAGAGAGAGGAACCTGTAGAGTGCCTCTAAACACCTTCTTTTTTTCTTTCTTTTTCTTTTTTTTTTTGAGACAGAGTCTCACTATGTAACCCTCGGTAGAGTGCTGTGGTGTCACAGCTCACAGCAACCTCAAACTCTTGGGCTTAAGCGATTCCCTTGCCTCAGCCTCTCAAGTAGCTGGGACTACAGGCACGGGCCACAACGCCCGGCTATTTTTTTTGTTGCAGTTGTCATTGTTGTTCAGTTGGCCCAGGCCAGGTTCAAACCTGCCAGCCTCAGTGCATGGGGCCGGTGCCATAACGACTGTGCTACGGGTGCCAAGCCCTCTAAACAACTTCTGACACCTATGTCTTCTGTCTGCCCGCCCTCCCCCCAGACCTACGAGCAGCGCAAGGTGGTGGAGTTCACATGCCAGACGGCCTTCTTTGTCAGCATCGTGATAGTGCAGTGGGCTGACCTCATCATCTGCAAGACCCGACGCAACTCCGTCTTCCAGCAGGGCATGCTAAAGTGAGAGTCCCACCAAATGGCCTCAACACACCCCCAAGCTTGTATATGGGGACGTGCCATTGTCCTGTGCCTTTTCCTCTCTAACTCCGTCATGCCCATAAATGTTTCTTCACAGAAACAAGATCCTATTAGTTGGGCTCCTGGAGGAGACACTGCTGGCTGCGTTTCTGTCCTACACTCCAGGCATGGCCTTGGCCATGCGTATGTACCCACTCAAGTGAGTAAGGGAATGGGTGCAAGCAGGGGGCTCTCCAGGCACAGGGACAGCACATGGGAGGAAGTATGTGTCTGAATAGGAAAGTCACAAGTTAGGGGCTGCTGGGCTAGGTGGGGCTACACTCAGTGATACAAAGAGAGTCACCTGTGCTCCGAGAAATGGATCTTACTTTGAGAGGTACCAGAGACCGTGCCAAGTGATCACAACCCACCAGACCTGCAAATTTAGCAGATTCATTAGTGTTTACAGAATGGAATCTTTTTCAGTGTGGTGTAGCTGTCCAAGGACACATATTGCTTAGAGCCGAAGAAACCATAAAAATAGCTTAATCTATGCTTAGCTAATTCTGTTGTACTTAAGCAAATATGTTTAAATGTGTATGTATGCAAGTGGACCTACTGAAACTCTTATTGTCTGATACCTTGCCTTCTTCAACTGTAGGTTCTGTTTTGTTTTGCTTTGCTTTAACTTTAGGATATGCTTTGTTGTGGAAAAATCCTATTTAAAAAATTTGGAGAGAAAAAAGCAAAAGTCCCATTCCACCCACATCCTCGCTACCCCACTCTGCGTAGGTAGCCTCTGTTAATTCTTCCAACTCACTTTCTCTGCATTTTACACACTCTGTCCACCCTTCCAAACCTTGCAGTCTTGTACATGTTCTTTACCTCGTGTAGATGCTCAACGTTTAATAGGAAACACTGGCACAAGCCTCAGATACTGACAATCCCATGCCTGCATCTCAACACTACTGGGTAATACTCTGTGACCTGGGACCTGTTTGTAACCATGCTGACCCTCAGCTTCACCTGAAATCTCAATGATAACATGCCAGGTATGGACCTGGCACAGATTGTGAGGATGACCTACAGAAATGTAGGCTGAATGCTTTGCTATAGGAGCTTTATTCTTGGCATAAATGTCATTATAAAAGTAATTAACAAATGCAGTTGAGCATTGTCTGAGTTCTCAAGCACTCTATGTAAACCTTGCCCATAAAACTGAGCACCTCGTGTTGTGATTCTTTGCATGTGCATTCACCTTCTTCTCTCTGATTCTCCTGAACCCCTGGAGATCAAAGACCATGAGGTCATCATTTTCTTTCTTTCTTTTTTTTTTTACAATGTGATTTTTTTATATAGATACCACTGTGAAATGGTAAAATCAAACTAATTGGGGAACGTGTGTTGACTGGTTTATTTGAGCCAGATATTGTACTAGATTAATTATTGGGACTAACAGGTTTAATAACATTGTTTCATAATCTGTTAATGCTGGGGTACAAAAAACTGAGTGACCTTCCAAATTAAGTAAGTCTCTCTCTCTTTTTTTTTTCTTAGAGACAAAGTCTCACTCTGTCACCCAGGCTGGAATGCAGGAATACAATCATAGCTTACTGTAGACTTTAACTCTCGGGCTAAAGAGATCCTTTTACCTCAGCCTCCTGAGTAGCTGAAACTACAGGCACACATCACATGACCAGCTAGTTTTTCTTATTTTTATAGACAAGGGTTCTTGCTGTGTTGCCCAGGCTAGTCTCAAACTCCTTTCCTCAAATGACTGGTCATCATTTCCCAAATACCCAATGCAGACACAGAGCAGACTTACAAAGATTGTTGTTGAATGAATGAGTGACCATTTGGGATATATGAATGTTGTTTTGGGGGTGTGTGTTTATATAGAATGAACCATGGTTGGGCCTGTGCCGTCCAATATCTATCTGTAACTATTGAGCTCTTGGGATATGGCCAGAGAGACTGAGGAACTGAATGTGTAACTTTACTTAATTTTAATTAATTTAAGTTAACTAAAGCACTGTGAAATATTTTTCTATTATTACAACTTCATAGTTTTGGTTAGACTACATTTCCCTGGTAACCACTGAAAACTTAGTGTCTGGGTTGGAGATGCACTGTCAGTGAAAACTACAAGATTTCCAAGACTTAGATTGAAAAGAAGGTTGTAAAATAGCTCATGAATAATGTTTATGTAATCAGATACAGTGGCTCACCCAGAACTTTGGGAGGCTGAGGCAGGAGGATGGGTTAGCCTTGGAGTTCAAGACCAGCCTGTGCAACACTGTGAGACTCTGTCTCGACAAAAACTTAAAAAATAATAATAATAATTAACTGGTTGTGGTGGTGTGCACCTATAGTCCAAGCTACTTAGCAGAGTGGGACAGGAGTAGATGATTGCTTGAGCCATAATTATGCTGCTGCACACTAGCCTGAAGACAGAGTGAGACTTATCTCTAAAAAAAATCAAAAGAGAAAAAAAAGTATATATTGATTACACATAGATATGATAATATTTTGGATAAACTGGGTTAAATAAAATTATTAAAATTTATTTCATCTGTTCTTTTTACTTATTTTAATGTAGCTACTAGAAAATGTTCAATTTCACATGTGGCTCACATTACACGAGGGGGGCTGTCTGGAGAGTATTCAGTTATATTAACAATGGCTGGACATCTTCCAGATAGCCCCCTTTTTATTTTTTACTTTTTTTGAGACAGAGTCTTAAGCTATCAATCACCCTGGGTAGAGTGTCATAGTTTCACAGCTCACAGCAACCTCAAATTCTTGAGCTTAAGCAATTCTCTTGCCTCAGCCTCCCAACTAGCTGGGATTACAGGCGCCCACCACAACGCCCAGCTATTTTTTGGTTGTAGTTGTCGTCATTTGGCAGGCCTGGGCTGGAATCGAACCCGCGAGCTCTGGTGTATGTGGCTGGGGCCCTAGCTGCTGAGCTACAGGCTCTCAGTCAGCCCCTGTATTTCTATTAGACAATGCTGGTCTAGGCCATCTCTTGTCTCTCTCATCCATGGGAATAACTGTGGTCTGGATTCAACCCCTCTCCAAAGTCCATCTTCCTGGTCCCTAACTATAAGAGAGGTTTGGGAAGAAAAAACTGTGTCCAGTGGCACCCGTAGCTCCGTGGGTAGGATGCCGGCCACATACACCCAGGCTGGTAGGTTTGAACCCAGCCTGGGCCAGCTAAACAGCAATGACAACTGCAACAACAACAAAAAAATAGCTGGGCGTTGTGGCAGCCCCCTGTAGTCCCAGCTACTTGGGAGGCTGAGGCAAGAGAATCGCTTAAGCCCAAGAGTTTGAGGTTGCTATGAGCTATGATGCCACAGCACTCTACCGAGGATGACATAATGAGAGTATGTCTCTGTCTCAAAAAAAAAAAAAAAAAAAAACAGGCTCGGTGCCTGTGGCTCAAGCGGCTAAGGTGCCAGCTACATACATCTGAGCTGGTGGGTTTGAATCCAGCCCAGGCCTGCCAAACAACAATGATGGCTGCAACCAAAAAATAGTCGGGCGTTGTGGCAGGTGCCTATAGTCCCAGCTACTTGAGAGGCAGAGGCAAGAGTATCACTTGAGCCCAGGAGTTGGAGGTTGCTGTGAACTGTGATGTTACGGCACTCTACCCAGGGCGACAGCTTGAGGCTCTGTCTCAAAAAATAAAAGAAATAAAAAATAAAATAAAATAAAAAACTGTGCCCATCTTTGTAGTATGGAAGAGTCTACATATTCCCTGGTGGAGTATCCCCACATGAGAGGTCCAGAGAAGTTTCTGACAGACATCCTGTTCAGACAACCTCCCATTTGAGGGTGCAAAGCCTAGAGAATGCAGAGAGCAAATGAGGTCTCCCTCGGCAATTCTGCAGGAGTCAGTAGACAAGCTCCATGCACACGGCACATACCTTTAATACGACATTCGTCATATTGCCTTATTGGCTTCTTATGTTTCTGTCTTGGCTTTTCCTCTGCACCCTTCTTTCTCACACACCCTCCCCCACCTGCCCAGGTTGTGGTCTTCTTAAAGGTAGAGACCAATCAAACCTTAATCACCTCCCTGTCTCCAGCACTCATCACAGTCCCGGGCACACATGGGACACTTGTCTTTCACTGGCCCCTGTATCTCCTGCCACATTGACTGACTCTTGCTCTCTGCAGGCTAATGTGGTGGGTCTGTGCCATTCCCTACAGCTTTCTTATCTTTGCCTATGATGAAACCAGAAGATACATCATTCGCCAACGGCCTGGTGGTGAGGCTCCCCTGGGCCCTGCTCTGAGTGGTCACCAGTCCCTAACTAGCTCCCCCAACATGTCCAGTTCCTCCAGACCCACTGGCTTTCTCCCCACCTCACCACCCCGTGTGTGCCGTGCCAGGACCCTAGCCCCCAACTCTTCGGCTGAACGGCCCTATTCCGACGAGGCCTCTGTGCTGTGTCCAGACCTCAGGCCTCCACCTGTCTCCCCAGGATGCCTCCCCTGTGCCTGCTCTCAGTTCACACTGGCCTCTTTTCTTCCACAGGCTGGCTGGAGAGGGAGACGTACTACTAAACTCGGCAGAGGAAGAGCTTCATGTGAGACAAGGGCGTCAGGAGAAGGGTCAGGGTTATGAGTTTGACATGACATCTGAGAGAGACGTTAGGATGAATTACCTTGGATTAGAGAGACAGACCCTCCTGGGGCTGGACTGAGGGGATCACAGGCAGAAGATGGGGTGGGTTGAGGGGACACCCAGCCTGTGTCTGGCTGGACCCCGGGGGAGGGGCGTAGTCCTGTTGAATACAGCAGCCAGTCTGGAGAGTAAATGTTTGGAATAGCTCTCACATGACTGGATGCTGACTTTGGGGTAGCAGGGCTCCCTGTAAGCTCTCCTCCCAGGTCTCCATGATGACCAGGTGGAGGAAGTTGTTCAGGGACTGTCCAGGCTGGGAAGCAATCTGAATCAGGCATCCATCTTCCATCTTAAAGTTACTCTCCAATCCCCTAGACAGCCAGGACAGGACAAATGACTACAAAGTCCATCTGGGATCAGAGAGAAGGAAGGGGGATGAGAGGAGCATCAGAGCCACACTGTAGTGGGAACAGGGGCATCCACACAGGGAGCTGGCAGAGCAGATCCTCTTATCCCTCGCTGGGGTCCCCAGACCAGCCTACAGACCACAGGGTGGTGCTGGAAAAAAACCCAGTTTTGTCCATTAAGAGCCTGAGGCCCAGAGAAGGGAAGTGACTGGGAACGGCCACCAGTGAGTGGCCCTCTTCAGCTGAGGAAGGTCTGAAGGAGGAAGAACTCCAGCCAGACTGGTGGCCCCTGCCCCTAACCCTCCATTGTTAGGGCACCTTGACCCCATCCCATCCCCCAGCTTGTTTTCTGTGGTGTAGCCTGAAGTAGAGGCACAAACACTCTCTGAGGCACTGTAGGCCTCACCTCAGGCAAAGCAGCCCACCCTGCTCTACCCCACCCATCACAGGGTGGTGGACACTCCTTAAAGCTGGGCCTCCCTCTTCCCTTATGGGATGGGAAGAAGTCACAGGAGCCCTTCATCTTGGCGGTTCTTCTGCCCCCTTCCCCCACTCGCTTGCCTTTGCTTTGTAAACCCTTCCACTTTGCCCTTGGCCAGCTCATTCTCAGACCTCTTTCAGAGTAGAGGGTTAGCTATACTCAAAAGAAGGAAGGGGGGAGAGAGAGATGCTAAGGAAAGCTGTGAGCAAATCTCCAGCTGTTAGCAAAAGGAAATCCCATGTATTATTAAGTGACTGAACACCATGCCTAACGCTGGGCAAGGGGTTTGCACACACCATCAGTTCACACAGATATTTTCCTAACACCCCACCCCATTTTATAGATGGGGAAACCAGGATCTTTTTGATTCCAGAAGTTGTGCCCTTAACTACTTTTTACAATAGTGTTTTGATGAGGGCTGGGCCAATAATAGACAAATAAACAAAACAAAAATAGGATAAGGATGGAGGAGGGCTATGGATGGGTCTAGAGAAGGAAGGGCGGTGGCCAGCAAGGAGGAGGGGCCTAAGGTATTGCCACCTACTATCCCCTCTATCAGTCCCTCCTTAGAGGTCTCTCACCCTCCTGGTCCTCTCCCTCCTCCAACACAAGGTCTCCTAGGGACGGGGCTGTGCCAGTCTGGGGTCCTTTCAGCTGATGCAGCTGAACAAGACCCTGAAAGATCGAGGGGCCAAGGGTACACATGAGTTGGGGGGAAGGGATGCACCAAGGGGTCAGCTCCTCAGGTTTCAGTAGCAGGAGCTTCGGGTGTCTGGTGGGTTAAAAATACAGAGGCCCCAACTCAGGGTCATTTGATACCATTGGCTGAGGCTTGTTAAGCCCAACGGCCTAAAGGGAAGGGAAATGGGGAGAAAGTAGAGAGCAAGCATCAGACAGAGAAGGATGGGGTGAGTGCTGGAAAGGGTAAGGGTGGAACTGGAGCCCAAGAGGGCAACAAGAGGGAGCAGGATGGATAAAACAGTCTAGTAACTGCAGGAGAACGCCAGGAGATGGAGCAAGCCCAGGCCACCAAGGAGTCCCATCTCATACCTTTGGGGGTATGAAATGTCAGATTCATGATATTACATTATATTCATAATATTCCATTGTCTCTGTGCAAATACACGCCCCCATCAGAATGCAGCAGAAGCACAGAACTGGGCCTGGAAGTCATCTATGTCATCTCCTTCTGGGTGGGACTGCCCATCTCTCCCAGATGTCTTTGCTCTGGCTATATGTCTCCAGGCACGTTGCTCTTCTGAGAGACCGGGAAATGGGATTCTGAGGTCTCTTCTACTCTAACGTGCTACACTTAGGCCAGCTCTGGCCTCCCCGGCCACAGTGACAGCTGTCTCTCTTGGACCAACTCCTGCAGCGTTCTTGCAGCCTCCTTGCTTAACTGTTTAAGGTCTCTCCCCTGGAAGTGTGGAAAGTTATTCTGCTAACATAATTCAATGCTCCTACAATAAACACTGTTCTTCCAGAATCACCTAACTCAGGATGCGGTGGGGGCATCAGATTTGAACATGGAGAGCACAGTCTCCCTCGTGCCCCATTTACCTGTGCATGGTGAGAGCTCTATGGGGCCATAAAGAGGGTCCTTCCTTCCTTAGGTACCCAGAACTGGATTCACGCACTCTGTCCTCACCTCGAAGCTGGGATCCAGAAATTAAAGCCCCTACCCTTCAACTCTGCCTTGCAGCGCAGAATTAACAACCTAGGTTCAGGGTGCAGGGCTGACCTCTTCCTGTTTTCCTAGTGTTAATCCCACCCCCCAGAGTATTTAAATCTGATCCTCTTTGTCTTGTCAAAGACATAGGAATAAATAGTAGTTATTCACTTTCCTTGGAATCATGCAACCTGGGAGAATCCTTTCTTCCTACTATGCCATAGAAATCAAAGTCCTACAGGATCAGAAGAGAGAGTGTACACTTAAGGTGGCAGCCAAGTGATATTTCCCTTCTCATTATGGGCCTTATGGGCAGAGAAACTCCACATTCATATCTCCGCGGGACAATATGTGGGCCAACCCTGTGCTTCCCCTGCAATCCTGAGTTAGGAGTGTTGAGTGAAGCCAAGGAAACTGGCTGGAGCCAGGCCAAGTTGCCGGTCTTGGACACGCTCCATCTTTTATTCAGAGAATGACCTCATCTTTGGTCCTGGTTCTTTAAAGGGAAGTGCAGAGGGTCTCTTCCCTGCAGCCTGGAAGAGCAGCAATTTTACTGCCTCCCTCTCCTCTGTAGGATCAAAGAAACACTTATACTGAAGATTCCCAGGCTTTAAGATGTCGGGGTGTCAATACCACTTTTGTCCCCCTTTTGTCCTAGATCATCAATTTAGCCCCTGATCAGATACCTCCTCCTTTCCACCTACATTTAACTACTCTCTAATTACTCTTGCCCTGTCCTCGGCTCTCCCTAGTTACCCCTACACCTCCCCTCCCCCAGCCCCAGCTTCATTTACCTCCGACTCATCTGGTCTTATTTTTAGCTTCAGCGTCTCTCCCTTTTCCTTTCTTAATATGGCGATGAGCTCCTAGTCCAGCATGGGGACAGGAGCTGAGGAGCCCTGGACACTGGGGGAGGGGAAGAAAGGAGCCACTGGAGCCTCGGGGAGAGACGTAGGAGGTGGGAGGATTCCAGCCCTCATGGAACTGTCCTGGCCTCAGAAGGTTATCCATCTCTCCTGCCAACCACAGAGACATATTTAGACAGGACCAGGTGGGGACTGAGGGGTGCCAATTTCACGGGGCAGCTCTAGTTCCATTCCCGCCCCCTGCTCCTATTCCTTCTCCTGACCCTTTTTCTCTTGGCTCCGTCGGCAGTTTCTCCAAGACCCAGCAGTGTCCTCTGTCCACTGCTCTGGGCCATTCCACACCCCACCCCCACCTTGAACCCCTAACTCAGGATTCAGGACCCAGGGGCCCCTCCCTCCCAGCTTAGCTCTTCTGGACTAGGAGAGCTGACCCAGATCTCACTACCTCCATGAGCACTACAGACAGGATGGGGGCCAGAGCTGTGACCAGTTTGCAGCTGGTACTGTTCTTACTGCTGGTGCTAGGGACTCCCAAGTCAGAGGTACAGGGGGAGGAAGGCCTGGACTTCCCCAAGTATGATGGTGTGGACCGTGTGATCAATGTCAACGCAAAGAACTACAAGAATGTGTTCAAGAAGTATGAGGTGCTGGCACTCCTCTACCACGAGCCCCCCGAGGATGACAAGGCCTCACAAAGACAATTTGAGATGGAAGAGCTAATCCTGGAGGTGAGTGGGGGCTATAGGCCTGCAGAGCGTGCCCAGTCCCTCTCTGTAGTCCCCTCCCTTATGTCCAGGCAGATCTCTGAGAATAGGATCTGGAGGTGGGGGGAAGTGTGACAGGTCCCTTGTCATGACCAACACACACCCCTCTAGGAGCTGGGTGCGCTGAAGTTTCCTTGTCCAGACTTCTGTGTCTCCTTCCCTGGTTTGGTATGCAGTAACTTACCAACTCGTCCAGAGCTTGGAGCATTTCAGGGTGACACACTAGGACCATGGCTGGCATTTCTATGTTCCTCCGCTGAGTGCTAGAACCTGCCATCTGATTAGTGAGCCAAACGTTTTTACCCTCAGTGCTCCGTCTCCTGGCCTTCTACCTGTCAACTGCCTCCCTTCCCACCCTCCTGGGAATCATGGTGCCTAAGCCTGTGCTGAATGTGGTGAAGTTGCAAGCTGTGCCGGCAGCAGAGTGAATCAGGATTGGGAGCTGAGCTGGGAGGCTTGGGGGGACAAGGCCCTGCAGGCATGACTGTCCACAGGCTAAGGACAGGCTGAGTAGACTGTGAAAGGGGCACACTGGGTCTGGATGAGGACAGCTATGCAGTCCCTGCCAGTCTCGTTCCGTTCCAGGGTGATGAGAGGTGACATCTATTCTCAGCTATTGGCCTTCTCATTCTTCAGCAACATGCCCAGGCCCATGCCTACCCTCCTGCCCTTTAAAAATCTTCACAGTCATTCTGAAGAATCCAGGGACTTCCAACATCACACTGTCCTGAGCCTAGCATTTGATCAGGATGGAGGATCAGGATCGGGATTTGATCAGGGCCTGACCCTTGAGGAGGGACAGAGCCCTCAGACATTCTGCAGCCAGATGCCTCAGCATCCTCAGGACCCGGGCGGTGTGCAGTGCCTTAAAGCTCAATTTAATAAGCATACTGCAAACTAGCAATAAATACTCATGAACTAAATGGTGAACTAGAGACAAGGTGAGATGAGGTTTTAGAGAACCTATTCTGGATCTTAGCATAGGGTCAAGATCAACTCATATTTCCTGCACCTCAACTGACCCAACTGGAAAGTATGAGATGAGGAATTGAGTTTAATAAGAATTCCAGGAGCTAACTTTAACCCTAACCCTCCCTTCAGTTAGCAGCCCAAGTCTTAGAAGACAAGGGTGTTGGCTTCGGGCTGGTGGACTCTGAGAAGGATGCGGCTGTGGCCAAGAAACTAGGTAAGGGAGTGGGGGAGGTCTCTAGTGGAGAATGTGTTGAGTAGGCCTTGGAATCTGGGGGGATAGGGAACTCTTCCACCAAGTTTATCTTCCACCAAGTTTATTCTGGAAGCGGGGGAGAAAATATGAGACTGGGAGAGTTATGGCTGGGAGTTCTGGCCTCTCTATTCCTTACACAGACCCACAAAGAGGCCAGGGAGGAATTCTCTATATTTACCTTAAGAACGTGGCTAGGTGCTGGGCGAAGGCCCGCCTTGCAAGGCCTCTGCAAGCTCCTGCTCCGTCCCCCCCCCCCCCCCCCCCCCCCCCCCCCCGGGGGGGGGGGGGGGGCGCCCCCCCCCCCCCCCCGGGCGGCGCCCACAATGCGGCCGCGGACCCCCGGGGGGGGGGGGGGGG
>CAUYPK010021340.1:0-19423 GCA_963574355.1 Loris lydekkerianus | reverse complement strand
AACCTTGAATAGCCAAAACATTACTAAGCAATAAAAACAAAGCAGGAGAAATCACGCTACCAGACCTGAAACTGTATTATAAATTGATAGTGATCAAAACAGCATGGTACTGGCACAAAAGCAGAGAAGTAGATGTCTGGTACAGAATAGAGAACCAAGAGATGAATCCAGCTACTTACCGTTATTTGGTCTTTGACAAGCCAATTAAAAACATTCAGTGGGGAAAAGACACCCTAACAAATGGTGCTGGGTGAACTGGCTGGCGATTTGTAAAAGACTGAAACTGGATCCACGCCTTTTGTCATTAACTAAGATAGACTCTCGGTGGATAAAAGAGTTAAACTTAATACACGAAAGTATAAAAATACTTGAAGAAAGTGCAGGGAAAACTCTTGAAGGAATCGGCCTGGGTGAATATTTATGAGGAGGACTCCCCAGGCAATGAAAGCAGCTTTAAAAATACATTACTGAGACCTGATCAAACTAAAAAGCTTCTGCACAGTCAAGAAAATAGTAAGTAAAGCAAGCAGACAGCCCTCAGAATGGGAGAAAGTATTTGCAGGTTATTCCTCTGATAAAGGTTTAATAACCAGAATCTACAGAGAACTCAAACATATTAGCAAGAAAAGAACAAGTGATCCCATTTCAGGGTGGGCAAGGGACTTGAAGAGAAACTTCTCTAAAGAAGACAGATGCATGATCTACAAACACATGAAAGAAAGCTCATCATCCTTAATCATCAGAGAAATGCAAATCAAAACTACTTTGAGATATCATCTAACCGCAGTAAGAGTAGTCCACATAACAAAATCCCCAAACCAGAGATGTTGGTGCGCATATGGAGAAAAGGGCACACTTGTACACTGCTGGTGAGAATGCACACTAATACATTCCCTCTAGAAGATGTTTGGAGAATACTTAGAGTTCTAAAAATAGACCTGCCATTTGATCCTATAATTCCTTTACTTGGTTTATGCCCAGAAGGCCAAAAGTCACAATATAACAAAGACATCTGATGACTAGAATGTTTATTTCAGCCCAATTCATAATTTCTAAGTTATGGAAGAAGCCCAAGTGCCCATCAACCCACGAATGGACTAGCAAATTGTGGTACATGTATACCATGCAGTACTATGCAGCCTTAAAGAAAGATGGAGACTTACCTCTTTCATGTTTACATACATGGAGTTGGAACATATTTTTCTTAGCAAAGTATCTCAGGAATGGAAGAAAAAGTATCCAATGTATTCAGCCCTACTATGAAGCTAATTTATAGGTTTCACATGAAGGTTATAACCCAACTATAGCACAAGAATAGGGGAAAGGGCCAAGGAAGGGGTACGGAGGGGTGGAAGTTAGGGTGGAGGGAGGTAAATGGGTGGGGCCACACCTACGGTGCATCTTAGAATGGGTACCGGTGAAACTTACTAAATGCAGAATACAAATGTCTACATATAGTAACTAAGAAAATGCCATGAAGGCTATGTTGAACAGTTTGATGAGAATATTTCAGATTGTATACGAAACCTGCACATTGTACCCCTTGATTGCACTAATGTACACAGCTATGTTTTAACAATAAAAAAAATAAAAAAAATAAAAATAAATGTGTACGTATATGCCTGAAGACATACAGGAACATCCCTAGAAACATTATTCACAATAGCACAAAACTAGATACAATCCAAATTTCCATCGGTAGTAGCATAAATAAAGTAGGGTATATGAGCATAATGGAATTGTACACAGCAATAAGAATGAACAAACTAGAGGCAGTCTCATATAGTTTAATTATGATTCCATTCACATAAAGTCCAAAACCAAGATAAACTAAAAGAAATTAGTTCTTTTTATTTTAATAAATCTTGTCTATTTATTAGACAAGATAATATTATTTACCTTAGGAGAGGATGGTGGAGTAGTAGTGGTGAGAGAAGAAGCCAGGAGTTACAAAACTATGTTCACTTTGTGATAATTCATCAAGCTGTACACTTAAGATTTTTGCCTTTTTCCAAATGTATCTTACACAGGGTATTCCAGAAGTTGCCCCTAAAATTGCTATATGTAGGAAACATGGAAGATGGTAGCTAAATGTACTATTATTATTATTATTAAATCATAGCATGTACATTAATGCAATCATGGGGCATCATACACTGTTTTTATATACCATTTGACATATTTTCATCAAACTGGTTAACATAGCCTTCCTGGCACTTCCTTAGTTATTGTGTTAAGACATTTATATGCTATACTTAGTAAGTTTCATATGTACCCTTGTAAGATGCACCGTAGGTGTAGTCCCACCAATTACCCTCCCTTCACCCATCTTCCCCCTCCCCTTCCATCCTTATCCCATTCCCCATAGTGTTAGGTTATAATTGGGTTATAGTTTTCATATGTAAGCTATAAATTAGTTTCATAGCAGGGATGAGTACATTGGATATTTTTCTTCCATTCTTGAGATACTTTTCTAAGAAGAATAAGTTCCAGCTCCATCCATGCAAACATGAAAGAGGTAAACTCTCCATCTTTCTTTAAGGCTGCATAATATTTCATGGTGTACATATACCACAATTTATTAATTCATTTGTGGATCAATGGGCACTTGGGTTTCTTCCATGACTTAGCAATTATGAATTGGGCTACAATAAACTTTCTGGTACAAATATCTTTGTTATAATGTGATTTTTGGTCTTCTGGGTATAATCTAATAGAGGAATTGTATGATTGAATGGCAGGTCTAATTTTAGATTTCTAAGTGTTCTCCGAACATCTTTCCAAAAGGAATGTATCAGTTTGCCTTCCCACCAGCAGTGTAGAAGTATTCCCTTTTCTCCACATCCACGCCAACATCTCTGGTCTTGAGATTTTGTGATATGGGCTAATCTTACTGGAGTTAGATGATATCTCAAAGTAGTTTTGAGTTGCATTTCTCTGATAATTAAGGATGATGAGCATTTTGTCATATGTCTGTAGGCCATTTTTCTGTCTTCTTCAGAGAAGTTTCTTTTCAAGTCTCTTGCCCACCCGAAGATGGGATCACTTGTTCTTTTCTTGCTAATATGTTTGAATTCTCTGTGAATTCTGGTTATTAAACCTTTGTCAGAGACATAACCTACAAATATCTTCTCCCATTCTAAGGGCTGTCTGCTTGCTTTACTTACTGTGTTCTTGGCTGTGCAGAAGCTTTTTAGTTTGATGAAGTCCCAGTAGTGTATTTTTGATGCTGCTTCAATTTCCCAGAGGGTTCTTTTCATAAAATATTTGCCCAGGCTGATTTCTTCAAGAGTTTTCCATGCACTTTCTTCTAGTATTTTTATAGTTTCATGTCTTAAGTTTAAATCTTTAATCCAGTGAGAGTCTATCTTAGTTAATGGGGAAAGGTATGGGTCCAGTTTCAGCCTTCTACCGGTAGCCATCCAGTTCACCCAGCACCATTTGTTAAATAGAAAATCTTTTCCCCACTGAATTTTTTAAATTGCCTTATCAAAGATGAAATAACAATAAGTAGCTGGGTTCATCTCTTGGTTCTGTATTCTGTTCCATACATCTACCTCTCTGTTTTTGTGCCAGTACCATGCTGTTTTGATCACTATCGATTTGTAGTATAGTCTGAGGTCTGGCAGTGTGATTACTCCTGCTTTGTTTTTATTTTTGAGTAATGTCTAGGCTATTTGAATTTTTTTCTGATTCCATTCACAATGAAGTATTATTTTTTTGAGAGCTTTAAAGTATGATAGTGGAGCTCCAATAGAGATTGCATTAAAATTATATATTGCTTTGGGTAGTATGGACATTTTAACAATATTGATTCCTCCTAGCCATGAGCATAGTATGTTTTTTCATTTGTTAACATTTCCAGCTATTTCTTTTCTTAGAGTTTCATAGTTCTCTTTATAGAGATCTTTCATGTTCTTTGTTACATAAACTCTCAAAAATTTCATCTTCTTTAGCACTACTGTGAACAGAACAGAGTCCTTGACTTTTTTTTTTCAGCTTGACTATTGTTGTTATATATAAGGGCTACTGATTTATGAATGTTGATTTTGTAACCTGAGATGCTGCTGTATTCTTTGATCACTTCTAAGAGTTTGGTAGTAGAATCCAGGTGTTTTCCAGATATATAATCATATCATCTGTGAAGTGTGAAACTTTGATCTCTTCTGAACCTATATAAATACCCTTGATTGCCTTTTTTTCTCTAATTGTGATGGCTAATACTTTTATTACAAGGTTAAAAAGCAGTGGAGACAATGGGCGACCTTGCCTGGCTCCTGATCTGAGTGGAAATGATTTCAATTTAACTCCATTCAATACATTATTGGCTGTGGGTTTGCTGTAGATGGCCTGCATCAGTTTAGGAAATGTCCCTTCTATACCAATTTTCTTGAGGGTTCTGATCATGCACAGATGCTGGATAGTATCAAAAGCATTTTCTGCATCAATTGAGAGAACCATATGGTCTTTGATTTTTAATTTGTTTATGTGCTGAATTATATTTATATATTTATGTGCATTGATCCATTCTTGAGACACTGGGATAAAACCAACTTGGTCATGATGTATAATTTGTTTGATGTGTTGCTGGATTCTTTTTGTTAGAATCTTGTTGAACATTTTTGCATCATATTTATTAATAATATTGGTCTATAATTTTCTTTTCTTTTTGGGTCTTTTCCTTCTTTGGGGAACAGGTTGATGTTTGCTTCATAGAATGTGTTGGGTAGTATTCCTTCTTTTTTGTACTTTGGAGAAGGTTGAGTAATATAGGTACTGGTTCCTCTTTAAAGGTTTGGTAGAATTCTGATGTGAAGCCATCTAGTCCTGGGCTTTTCTTTTTGGGGAGATTTCATATGATTGATGCTATTTCAGAACTTGATATATGCCTGTTCAACATTTCCACTTGATTCTGGCTAACTCTTGGAAGATGACATGCTTCCAGGTATTGTTCAATTTCCTCAGATTTTCATATTTCTGAGAATAAAAGTTTCTTGTAATATTCATTAAGGATTTTTTGAATTTCTGAGGAGTGTTGTTATTTTGTCTTTGTCATTTATGATTGATAAAATTAGAGATTTTTTTACTCTTTTTTTCCTGCTTAGGTTAGCTAAAGTTTTATCTATTTTATTGACCTTTTCAAAAAACCAACTTTTTGATTCATTGCATGTTGTATAATTCTTTTGTTTTCAATTTCATTTAATTCTGCTCTAGTTTTGGTTATTTGTTTTCTTCTGCTTGGTTTGGGGTTGGAATGTTCTTCCTTTTCCATTTGCTTTAGATGTCCCATTAAATTGTTAACTTCCTCTGTTTCCATTCTCTTAAGAAAGTCTTGCAGTGCTATAAATTTCCCTCTTAGGACTGCCTTTGTGGTGTCCTAGAGGTTCTGATAATTCCTGTCTTCATTGTCATTTTATTCCAAAAATTTGATAATTTCCTTCTTACTCTCATGTATGGCCCAGCTATCATTCAGCATAAGGTTATTTAACTTCTATGTTTTTGTATGTGTATGTAGATTCCTATTGTTACTAAGTTCAACTTTTATTCCATGGTGGTCCAAGAAGATGCAAGGAATAATTTCTATTCCTTTAAATTTACTTGTGACCTAAGATGTAATTGATTTCAGAGTATGTTCCGCGGGCTCACGAGAAGTATGTGTATTCAGTTTTGTTGGAATGTAATTCTCAGTAGATGTCTGTTAAATGCAAATGTTGAATGGTTAAGTTTAAATCTAAAATTTCTTTGCTTAGCTTCTTATTGGAGGATCTATCCAACCCTGCCAAAGAGTGTTAAAATCTCCAACTATTATGGAGCTGGAAGAAATCAAGTTGCTCATGTCTTTTAGAGTTTCTCTTATAAATTGAGGTACATTCTGGTTGTGTGCATATTAATTGTTGCAAATTAATTTGCATATTAATTGTTGCAAATATTAATAATTAAAATCTCATCATATTGAGTATTACCCTTAACAAATATGAAGTGACCATTCTTATCCTTCCTTACTTTTGTTGGTTTAAAGCCTATTGTATCTGTAAATAGAATTGCAATACCTGTTTTTTTCTGATTTCCATTTGCCTGAAATATAGATGAGCATTCCTACACACTGAGTCTATATATATCTTTTAAGGTAAGATGAGATTCTTGCATGCAGCAGATACCTGGCCTGAGTTTCTGTATTCAGTCAGCCAACCTGTGCCTCTTTAGAGTACAATTTAAGACATTTACATTAATGGAAAATATTGATAAGCCTGGTAGAATTATGGGTATCAAGTTTTTCTAAAGTCCAGTGGACATTTTTAATCCTTCGCCACTGTAGAAGTTGGAGTTTGTTCAAAAGTTTCTGAGTGAGTTTACTTTTGTGGTGGAGGATTGTGCTGGTCATTATGGAGGATAGATCTGAGACTATCCTGAAGAGCTGGTTTGGTTATGGCAAATTTCTTCAACATGTGAATGTCATTAAAGTATTTAATTTCTCCATCATAATTAAAACTCAGTTTTGCTGAATACAGGATTCTGGGTTGAAGGTTATTTTGTTTAGGAGATGAAAAGTCAATGACCACCCTCTTCTAGCTTGAAAAGTTTCAGCAGAGAGATCTACATTCATTGTAATATTCTTCCCTTTGTAGGTTATGATTTTCTTACATCTAGCTGCTTTCAGAATTTTCTCCTTCATATTAACTTTAGTGAAGTTAATTATGATGTGTCTGGGGGATGTTTTATTCGGTTTGAATCATGCTGGGGCTCTGAAACTGCTATCTGAATTTCAGAGTCTCCTGGCATGTCTGGAAAATTCTCTTTCATAATTTTATGGAGAAGAACCACTGTGCCTTGCGAAGCCACTTCATCACCTTCAGGGATTCCTATGAGGTGAATAGTAGCCTTCTTCAAATTATCCCAGAGCTTTCTGAGAGAATGATCCATTTTTCCTCTCCATTTCTCTTCCTCTTTGAGAGTTTTGGAGCATTCAAAAGCTTTGTCTTCAATGTCAGAAATCCTTTCTTCTGCTTGCTCCACTCTGTTACTGAGAGATTCTACTGTACTTTTCAGATCTTTGAGGGCTGCAAATTCTTTTTCCCAATGCGTCAAAATCTTTAAATTCATTGAATTGTTGAAACAACTTTTGAATTGCTCTTCGAATTTCTAATTCCAACTTTTCCTCTATGTTATTAATCTTGCTGGCAATTCAAATCCTGAATTCGATTTCTGACATCTTGGCCAGAGATATAGTAGTTGTGACTCCAGAATATCCAGGTGTGAGCCCTATTGTTACCCAAAATGGCTGCTTCTCTGTGCTTCAGGGCACCACCCCTCTGGTATAGTTCCCTCTCAGCTGACCATCCTCTACTTACTCCTGTGCCACAGAGTTAGCACTGACCAGCTGCAGTCCATACCCTTTCCACACCTCTTGAGAAAATACCCAAGAATCTGGACTTCAGACCTAACAGTGAGAGTGGAGGGGAGTGCTGAGTGTTCAGAATTGCAGGTAGAGAATATCTACAGTTTTATACAGTTTTATGCCTGGCAGGAGAGTGCCATGGCACTCTAGTGGGGAAAGTAGGGCCAGTTTTTAGAGGATCTTTACCATGGGATATAATAGGAGGACTTTTGAACTCTGCTTGCTTGTTTGTATGGAGTACTATGAGCCATTCTCATGGGAGAGGGGACTCCTGCCAACTTGGCAATGTATTTTGTACCTTTTCTTTGTATCCTTGGGGTTGGAGCTGGCCTCCACAGGGTTGATGTGTGTTCTTCAACCTTCTCTCTTGGCTCAGCTCTAATCCACCAGGTTAGTTGCTAAACTTCTGTCCTTTAACTGTCCTTCTGGATGGGAGCCTCTGTGGAAAGCTGGCTTCAGCCAGCCATCTTGCCTCAATCCCCCTAAATGTACTTTTATTCCCAAATATTCATTACAAAATTTTAAAAAAATTTACAAAATATTCTGTACACATTGGCTATCTGCTTCTAAAAATTTGTAATGAGCACATGTAAATAAAGGTACATTTATCTACAATTCCCCATTTTTCCTTATGCACAGTGACTTTCGGGGCAACATTTGGAACACCCTGTACTTCAATAAGAAAGAAAGTAAATAATACTGCCCTCTAAAGTAAAATGAAAGACAGTGGGTGGAATCAAGGAGCAGAGAGACCCTGTTGTTGAGCCTGCTTTAGGGGCTTCAAGTAGCAGAATCTGGCTGTCTTCAGTTTGAAGATGGGCAGCACCTGCCAGGATGAGAATGGCCTGTGACTGATGACATTTCCTTCTACTTGTTCAGGTCAAGGTCTAATTCAGGCCCATGACTATATTGATATCTCCAGTGTATTGATGTCCCTACGACATGTTAGGCATTGTTTAGGGAACAGCAGCCTCAGTCCTTGTGTTTGGAGTAGTCCTAGTGAAGGAGGAAACAGCACAAGAGGAACCTCCTCCTGCTGTAATCCAGAGCCAGAATTTTAAAAAATGGAAGACACCTGTTCCTCTGTAACTACTAAATTTTAACTTGAGATCTGTAGCTTAAAAATTTTTTTCAGATATGTTATTTTATACCAAATGCATATGGATGTTTCTGACACGGAGTAAGCTGGCACCAGAGAAGCTAGAATGAAGGCAAACTGGAGCAGCAGTGGCCCTTTTTGCAGCATATAATGGGAGATTTGTAGTCAAGACCAAGCACACATATTGATTCTCATCAAGTGGGATTCTTTACAAAGTGAAAACATTAATTGCTCAGGAGGTGAACCTCCTGGGAACATTCCTGCTGCATTCTTTCAAATGAACAGATTAAACTTCTCATAAAATGCTTCTTTTGACACATCCATACTGTATATATTAAAATCCTCCCCACTGTCCTTTTGGCAGTTAGGATTCTTGTAGCTTCAGTGCACCACAGTCTGTGTACCAGCTGGCAAGGTGAATTTTTTTTTCCTCCCTGGAATGTGTAAAGGAAGAATTATATTGCTGCTTGTCAAAATGAACTGTATATCTCACAAGTCCCATTTCAATATTCTTCTAGAAGCAAGAATGAATTTGGGATTGGAAAGAGCATTACAAAATTACTAAATAAATAGCATGCAGTCCCTCAACATCTGTCCAGCCTGCACTATTACAATGTGACTTCCAGGCCTCACATTTCACAGTCTCTTTCTTCAACAAACAGAGTCTGCAAGATCTTACACAAAAACAGAATTTTAAGTCTGAGCACTCAGAAAACATAGTCCTCAAACTCTAAAGCTGTCATATATCCCTTGAGAAGTATCAGAAACTTTCCAACTAAACCTTTTTGTGTTTTCTTTTTGTGTGTGTGTGTGTTTTCAATAATGGTTAAATTTAATATGTCTTGGGTTTTCTGTCAAATTTAGTCTTTTGAGATGACTTTAGTTCTTGTAAATTCCTTAAGCTTCAAGGCTTGGCTCTCGCATCTTAGGTGTATAGAGAACATCTAGTGGGCTGTGCACTGAGATCACAAGACTAGAAATCCAGGATAACCTGGCAAAGGGAGAAAGAGCTTTGGTGGGATTGTGGAAAGTGAGGAGAGCTCCAGTTTGATACTTGGTTTAATTCTATTTCTTCCCTCAGAGTGCAAATATTTCCACAAGTGTGGAAGAGAGGGACTATCTAAGAGAGGGCTGTATGAGTGGAATTTTTTTCTTTTACAGTATGTCTTTTCACACTGGACTATTTTTCCTAGAATGTTGAGGCAAAATGGATGTATGGCCACCTCATCACCTTCCACTCTTTCTCTCATATGTTGGACTACACTCATTCTGCTTTTCTTCAGTTTATTCATTCTTTGTATATGCTCTTCTTTCTTTCTGAATTGCTCTTCTAATCTTTCTTCTGATGACTGTTTTCCTCTTCTCTTTCAAGTCTGAACTTAGGTGTATGTCCTCCAGAGTGACCTGTACACACTATCTAATTAAGCTGTGTTCTACTTCCCCCATTTCTTATTGCAGCACATCATTTGGTGGACTCATGGCATATTTAAACATTTTATTATTCTGGATGGTTGCTGGGGAGAGCAGTGCACCGGCAAGAGGAAACAGTGGTACCACAGTTCTAACTTGAGTGGAGAGGTGTGAACTCCCCGGGCTGTCATTTCTGCTAGCAGAGACCTTTCCCCAGGCCCCTAGAGAGTCCTTGCTTAGTATTTGCTCCCCACCACTCCTAGAGACCATCTGAACTGGTTTGAGTGAGTGGGTGTTGCTTGTGCTGCCAGAGCGAGTTCAATTGGAACTCTTAGTCAGAATTGTTACAGATTCTTGTTCTCTGGCTACTGTTGGCTGGGATTGCAGGTTCATGGCTTATTTGGCTTTGTTTGTCAGGGGGTGTGGGAGCAGTGAGGGGTGGAACCAGTGGGTCTGTCCATGGATTACCCTAGCAAGGGGGTGCATAGCTATTTGTATCTTTTCAGCAGAGGTTCCAGTGAAATACTGTGACTCATCTGAATAGGGTAGAGACAGTCTGACATTAGGACAGAACCATGTTGCATTATCTCACCAAGCTGGCCCTCAGAGACTCTTGTCACAGCCCCAAAAGGAAACTTTATGAGGCAATAGAGGAAGGGCCACAAGCACAAGCACAAGCTCCAGTTCATTGGGAAGGGGTGCTTAGCTCCAGTTCCGAGGGCCTCCCAATCCAGTCTTACCTT
This sequence comes from Loris lydekkerianus, assembly GCA_963574355.1. NCBI lineage: Eukaryota > Metazoa > Chordata > Mammalia > Primates > Lorisidae > Loris > Loris lydekkerianus. The sequence goes on along the minus strand of CAUYPK010021340.1, from coordinate 8,775 downwards.
ACCCTGCCAGTTTTAGTTGTCAAATAGGTCTGTATGGTGTGTCGTGAGGGCCCCTAATTAGATTATCCCTCAATAACTTTTCAGGGGCAACCTATCATTTCATCTAAAACAGTATAACTAATAAAAAGGAAAAGCTGAAAATACTCTGTAAAGAGCCAATAGAAGAATTCTGACAACATGAAAAATCAGAGTAGATCAACTCCCTTAAGAGATTACAAGGGAGAAACAGCAGAAAATACAGTATTACAGTATTGCCCCCAGAATTCCAATGCCTCAGAACATGAACAACTTGGAATAAAAAAAAACAACAACACAATTTTTTTTTCTTAGCAAATTTTGCCCAAAATCTGAATACTGCTTTGGAATCTGAATACTGCTTTGGGATCTGAATGCATAGCATATTGTTTATGTGTTTTTGTGCCTATGTTTCCTCAGTGCTCGGGCCACCCATACTCTTTGCTGTTCAGTTCATTGTTGGAAGTTGTAGTGAAAGCACCTTGTGTGATTTTCGCTGCTAATTTTATGCTTTTGTGCCTGTTTTGTGTTTTTTTGTAAATATAATAACAAATAAGTGTATTTATCATGGGCCCTAAAAAGTGTAGGGAGTTAAATAAGAGTAAGAGAAAAGCTTTTAGAGCTATAATTGAATTTAAGAAACATTTTATTGCTAAGCATGAACATGGTACAAAAGATCCTCAACAATTATTACAAAAAACTCCATGCCCAGAAATATAAAAATGTGAGGAAATATACCAATACAGAATCATGCCAGCTTCCTAAACTCAACCAGAATGAATTAGAAGTTTTAAATAAATCTATATCAAGAACTGAAATTTCATTAATAATACAAAATATTCCAAAAAAGAAAAGTCCTGGACCATATCAGTTCACACCAGAATTCTACCAAACCTTCAAATAGGAACTAGTACCTATATTGCATAACGTATTCTAAAAAATAGAGAAGGAGGGAATCCTCCCCAACACATCCCATGAAGCAAATATCCCACTGATTCCCAACCCAGGAAAAAAATCTAACAACAACAACAAAAAAAACTATAGCCCAATATTATTAATGAATATTAATGCAAAAATATTCCATAAAATAGTAGCAGATAGAATATGGTGGCACATGAAAAAAGTTATACACCATGATCAAGTAGGTTTTATCTCAGGAATGCAAGGTTTGTTCAACATATGTAAATCCATAAATGTAATTTACCACATAAATTTAAAAAAAAAACAAATAGCATATTATTCTCTCAAAAGCAGAAAAGGCTTTTGACAATATCCAGCATTCTTTTTAGATAAGAACAGTTAAGAAAATAGGTTTTGGTGGCACATTTTTTAAAGTGATAGAGGCTATCTACAGCAAACCCACAGCCAATATCATACTGAATGGAGTAAAACCAAAAACATTCTCACTTAGAACTGGAGCTAGATAAGGATGCCTACTATCACCACTACTGTTCAATACAGTGCTGAAAGTCTCAGCCATCACAATCAGGCAAGAGAAAGAAATCAAGGTATTCAAATGGGGACAGAGGTGGTCAAACACTTGCTCTTTGCAGATGACATGATTTTATACTTGGAAAATCCCAGGACTCAACTACAAAGCTGTTAGAAGTGATCAAGGAATACAGCATCTTGGGATACAAAGTCAATGCCCAGAAATTAGTAGCTTTCATATATGCCAAGAACAGTCAAGCTGAGAATAAAATCAAAGACTCTATTCTATACCTTTTGTAGTAGCTCCAAAGAAGATGAATTACCTGGGAATATATATATATATATAACAAAGGAAGTGAAAGATTTCTATAAAGATAACTATGAAACCCTAAGGAAAGAAATACCAGAAGACATTGACAAATGGAAGAACATAGCATGCTCATGGCTATGAAGAATAAACACGTTAAAATGTCCACAATGCCCAAAGCAATCTACAGATTTAATGCAATTCTTATTGAAGTACCAATGTCATACTTTGAAGAACTTGAAAAAAGAGTACTTTGTTTCATATGGAACCAAAAATTCCCCAAATATCCAATAAAATTTTTAGAAATAAAGACAAACCTAGAGGCATCATGTTACTAGACTTCAGGATGAAAAAAATTCTCATTGTCTCTAATCATCACAGAAATGCAAATCAAAACCACTCTGAGATATTACCTAACTCAATAAGATTAGCCCATATCACAAAGTCCCAAATCTGCAGATGCTGGCATGAATGTGGAAAGAAAGAAACACTTCTGCACTGCTGGTGGGATTGCAAACTAATACAACCTTTAAGGAAAGAAATATGGAGAATTCTTAAAGAACTAAAAGTCCACCTTCCATTTGATCCCACAATCCCATTACTAGTTATCCACCCAAAAGAACAACAATCATTTTACCACAAATAATTTTGCATCAGAATGTTTACTGCAGCTCAGTTCACAATTGCCAAGTCACGGAAACAACTCACATGCCCATCAACCCATGAACAAATTAACGAACTGTGGTATATGTATACCATGGAGTATTATTATTCAGTCATAGAAAAAATGGAGACTTTACATCTTTTATTTTTATCTGGATGGAGTTAAAATGCATTATTCTTAGTAAAGTATTTCAATAATGGGAAAAAATTATCCAATGTACTGAATACTAATATGAAACCCATGTACAGGCAACTACATGCCCACACAAATGGTGAAAAACAAATATAGTCTAGCAAGGAGGATGGTGGAGAGGGAGGGCAATTGGCAGGAGAAGAGAAGGCAATTGGCCAGATCTCACCTAATGTGCTTAATGTGAGGGTATTCAGCATACCCCCTGGGTGAAGGACTCAACTACAACTTGAACTTTATCTTAGAATTGAAAACAATGTAACCTAAAAATTTGTACTCTCATATTATTTGAAATTAAAAAACGAATTTGAATTATTTCTTTATTTGATTATTGTTAAAGTTCAGTATTGGCAATGTGATTTCTTTGAAATAGTGCTCATGGTTATATTGTGTACTTTTATAATTCTCTGAAGTGATTATAGTATCTGACATGCAGTATGCTCAGCACACGTTTGTTGAACAAATGAGTGAATAAATAAACTTATTTGTGGTGATTTATTTACTTTGTACTATATGCTATGGTTTGAATGTTGTCTCCAAAACTCATGTTGATACTTATTCCCAAATGTGGCAGAATTGAAAATTGGGGCTTTTAAGAGGTGATTGGATAATGAGATCTCTGCCTGCAGAAATGAATTTCATGTTATCATGAAAGGGGAGCTAGTGGCTTAATAGGAAGAGGAAGAGAGACCTGAGCTAGCACGTTGGCCTTGCTGTGTAATGCTCTATCTCCTTGCAGACAGTCCTTACTATCAAGAAAGCTCTCACCAAATATGCCCCCTTGACTTTGAACTTCCTACCCTCTACAACTGTCAGAAACAAATTTCTTTATAAACTACTTAGTTTCAGATATTCTGTTATAATCAATAGAAAATGGACTAAGACACTATATTGGATTTTTTTCTGAAGTCACTGACTTAGATAATTTCACTTCTGGGAGACTGTTACAATTCTTTATATAGAAAAAGTAAAGAAAAACATGTATTATAGCTTCAGAGAAACTGAGAAAGAGAGTTGGTCTTATTTCCTTTTCCCAATTCTGTATTAGTTACCTATTGCTGCATAACAAATTGCTTTAAATTTTTAGTATCCAAAAATAACAATAAACATTTGTTTTCTCACATAGTTTTTATGATGTAATTTCTGCTCTTTTATCACCAGGAAAGTACTTAGATATTTGCAGATTAAAAATTTTGTAACTGATTGGGAATTACCTTCATACACTCTCTAAGCATTCTACCTTGTTGGAGAAATACAAGTCTTGATGCTGCCAATGGCAATCCTAGAATGATACTACTTTAAGTATATTATTTAGGAAACAACATCTCAATGAATCCAAAGTGAAATTTCCAGCATCCACTTTCAGAAATATAGCATCCCTACCCTAAAATATCCTAAACCAAACAGAACAATAAAAAAATCAAACTTAGAGGATAAGGAAAATAAATTCCAGATGCAAGGACATAGTTTCTTTAAAGTTTGTTAAAGCACTGGTTCTTGGGTTTAGCTGCGTATTGAATTTACTTAGTAATTTTATAACACTTCTGAAATAAAGAAGTTCAGAATACCATATCTCTATTCTATTTATTCCCCTGGCATTTGAATAAAGGAACATGTGTCTTTGTAATGTTGAGTCTCCTTAATCCAAAACAGGAATGAAAATTGCTTCCTCATTTCATTTCTGGTTTGAATTTACTTACCATTTAGTTCTTTCTTCGGAAGCTAGAAGAGGAAGGCCCTTTCTTCACAGCTGTCCCAAGATCAAGAGGTTCTCAAATTAAAATTAAACACAGAACATTCAAGGACATTACAAGATGAGATATGCTTCCTTTTTTACTTTCTCAGCAATACCTTAAACATTGAAAAGAACATTTGATGAATGATAGCTCTGGGACTATTTTTAATTTTCTTACTAGCTCAGAAAGTATGTTCAATTCCCCACTTTCTCATTCCTGTGCCTCTGTCCTCTGCCCCAAACAGTTATAAACTTGTTCACAGGAGATGTCCTTTCACTTTGAGATAGCAGTTAGCTCCATTACATTAATTCTGTTCAGCAGTGCATATGTGAAAAGGGGCTTCCTCTCAGGATATTTACACTACTTCAAGTTGAACGAACTTCTTCTTAACTTTCCCAAGAGAGGTAGGAAAATGTCAAAGTGTCTGTTTCTCTTATCCCTTTGCTAAATCAATACTATACTTTGCAGCTTTCCACTTGACTCATGTATAGTATACAAGAATTGCTTTTTAACTAACATGGAAGAGGATCAGACCCCAAAATGAAGTACCCAAATATTTTGGAATAATTGTTGACTTCTGGTGACTTCTGGCTTTTATTATATAGAAAACTAGATATTATGATACAAGTTTATTGTTTCCTTTGGAACTCAAATACAGAAGAGAAGAAAAGCATGGGAAGTGTTTTTTTTTCCCCCTTAAAAACAGAATGATGAAAGAAGAAATAAGATGACAGAGGACTCTCCAGCAATTGTTCCTCATAGAAACATCAATGTGAACAACTATTCACTCAGAAATATCTTCACAAGAGATAAGAAAACAAAATGAGAGGCAATATAACCTGGTTGTAAACACAATAATAAGAAAGATGCATTTTAGAAGATAGAAAAGACAATTTTGCATTACCTGTGTTGTCCCTTGTCCGATCCCAGGCAGCACAGTACACAAAGAGATACTGTTCATGTAGGGAAATAAGAGGTAAGTGAGTATCATACTTTGTCTTGAATCCCAATTCTGGGGCTACCACAGTAAAATTCAGTGCTAGGAAGACTCCCAGGGTTGAGTGGTACCTGTGGGCTAAGCCTCTGGGGCACCAGTTGGGATCATACAGTTCACCCTAGGCATCAAACTTGCATGGCAGGCTCAATCTCCTGCCCACCTCCACTAGGCTGATATCAGCATCCCTGGGCTTCAGAAAGCTCTCAGTAACTGGCAAACCTCAAGATCCTGAGGTTCTAGCATGTCCCAACACCCCTCCACCCACATCTACCCAGGTTTCTGGTGGCACTATGCTGGTAATTGCTGCCCTGGGCCTCTGGTGCACAATTGCACTGTGCCTGCCATAAAGCTTTCCCAGGCAAATTCAGTCTGTCAAGATGGAAATAAGTGCCTACTTTTTCAAATGTGAAAATATTGACACACAATCACAAAGCTTAAGAGAAATCAGGGAGAGAAGAAATCACCAAATGGACAAAATAAAGTTCCAGTAACCAACCCTAAAGAAACAGGGATATATAAATACCCTGATGAAGAATTCAAAATAACTGTGTTAAGAAAACCCAGCAAACCTTGATGAAGGGAAAACAATTAAACAAAAGGAGGAAAACAATAAGTTACCAGAATGAGAAATTTAATGGAGGGGTTAAAATAATAATTAAAAAATAAAAAAATTCTAGAGCCGAAAATAAAATAGACAACATGAAGAATTTAGTAAAGAGCATCAACAACAGGATTGATCAAATAAAAGAATGTGAATTTGAAGTTAGTTTATCAAAAAATATAAAGTCAGAGGAGGCAAAAAATGAACTAAAGGGAATAAAGTAAACTTATGGGATTCATACCAAGGGACCAAATATTCAAATTATAGGAATTACATAAAAAGAGAAAGATAGCAGGGTAAGAGCTTATTTAAAGAAATAGTAGTAGAAAACTGTAAATATCCAGTATGGAAAAGTCAAAGGATTCAAATTAGATTTAATACAATTAAGACTACCCTAAAGCAAACAATATTAAAATTGTTAGAGATTAAAGACAAAGAGATAATTCTGAAAACATAAAAAGAAAAGAGACAAATAGAAACAAAGAATATATAAGGAAGTTCTAATATGCCTAGCGGTACACCTCTCAGCAGAAACAGACCAGGAGTGGCATGATACAGTCAAAGTGCTGAAGAAAAAAAAAAATGGCAGCCAAGAATATTATACTCAGCAAAGCTATCTATCAGAAATGAAGCAGCGATAAGATTTTCCCAGAGAAACAAAAGTTAAGAGAATTCATCAACTCCAGATGTATTAAAAAAAAAAAAAAAAAAAAATCCTGAAGGGAATTTTTCAATCTGAAAGATAATGATGCTAAGGAGTTGCATGAAAAGTCTAAAGCTCCTTACTAAAAATAAATACACTGAAAATTCACAATAATCTAATCCTCTGATAGTGATGTATAAATCACTTATATCTTTAGTGTGAAGCTTAAAAACAAAACAGCTAAAATGATAATAGCTACTATAATTTGATAAAAGATATGTAGTATAAAGAAATGTAAACTATGACATCAAAAATTAAAATTGAGGAAAGAGGGTAATAAAACTACAGAGAATATTTTTTGCATTGCAATTTAAGTAGTTGCCATCTCAAAAGAAGCTTTTTATGATTACAACTTATTTTTCTAAGCCAGATGATAACCAAAAAGCAAAAACCTCTAGTAGTCACACAAAAAATTTTAAAAAAGGAAAAAAAACATACCATTAGAGAAAAATCACTGAGTTACAGAGAAAGACAGCAGGAAAGAGAGAGAAAGAATGTACAAAACAACTAGAAAATAACTAACAAAATGAAAATACTGAGTCCTTACCTGTCAGAAATTACCTTTACTGTAATGGATTAAATTCTCCAATTAAAAGACATAAGATGGATGAAATGCATTAAAAAAAAAAATCTAGTTATATGCTTTCTATGAGAGACAAGACTCCAATTGTAAGGATACACATAGACTGAAAGTGAAGGGATGGAAAAAGATCTTCCATTCAATGGAAACAAGAAGAAAGCAGGAGCAGGTATACTTACATTAGATAAAAAAGACTCAAAATAAAAAACTCTAACCAGAGACAAATAAGGTCATTATATAATGACTAAGAGTTCAATACAGCAAGAGAATACAATGATTGTATGTATTTATGTACTGAATATCAGAACACTTAACTATATAAGACAAATATTAATACATCTGAGAGGAGACAAATTGCAATACAATAATAAAAGAGGGCATCAATACCCCACGTTTAGCAAGGAATATAACAATCTAGACAGAGAATCAGTCAGAAAACATAGGACTTAAACCACACTTTAGATCAAATGAACCTAACAGTCATATGCTGAAAGTTGTTCTCAACAATGGACCTAACAGACATACGTAGAAAGTTGTATTCAATAAATGCTAGGTACACATTCTTTTTTTTTTTTATTGTTAAATCATAGCTGTATACATTAGTGCAATCACCTGTACCCATTCTAAGGTGCACCATAGAAGTGGCCTCACCAATTACCCTCCCTCCACCAAAACCTCCCCCCTCCCTTCCCCTTCCTTGGCCCTTTCCCCATAGTCTTGTACTATAGTTGGGTTATAGCCTTCATGTGAAAGCTATCATTTAGCTTCATAGTAGGGCTGAATACATTGGATAATTTTTCTTCCATTCCTGAGATACTGTGCTAAGAAAAACATGTTCCAGCTCCATCCATGTAAACATGAAAGAGGTAAAGTCTCCATCTTTCTTTAGGGCTGCATAGTATTCCATGGTATACATGTACCACAATTTGCTAGTCCATTCGTGGGTCGATGGGCACTTGGGCATCTTCCATGACTTAGCAATTATGAATTGGGCTGCAATAAACATTCTGGTACAGATGTCTTTGTTATATTTTGACTTTTGGTCTTCTGGGTATAAACCTAGAAGATGAATTATAGGATCAAAAGGCAGGTGTCTTTTTAGGTCTCTAAGTATTCTCCAAACATCCTTCCAGAAGGGACGTACTAGTGGGCATTCCCACCAGCAGTGTAGAAGTGTGCCCTTTCCTCCACATCCATGCCAACATCTCTGGTTTTGGGATTTTGTTATGTAGGCTACTCTTACTGGGGTTAGGTAATATTTAGAGGACAATTTAAACCATTCACATTAATTGAGAATATTGATAAGCCTTTCAAGAGTCCGGTGGACATTTTTAATCCTTTTGCAACTTTGAAAGTTGGAATTTGATCAAAATTTTCTGGATGGGTTTACTTTTGTGGTGGAGGATTATGCTGGTCTTTATGGAGGATAGGTCTAAGAATTTTCTGGAGAGCTGGTTTAGTTGTAGCAAATTTCTTCAACATGTGAATGTCGTTGAAGTATTTAATTTCTCCATCATAAATGAAGCTCAGTTTAGCTGGGTACAAGATCCTG
>CAUYPK010021339.1:0-49616 GCA_963574355.1 Loris lydekkerianus | reverse complement strand
CCTGTCCAAAGATAACCACTGTTCCTATTTTATATGAAACACTCAATCTTTTTCTCTAACCATAAAAACATGCTTTTGTTACATTTTTGATAAAATGGGTCATACTAAACATATTTTCATGCCAATTTCTTTTCATTTGTTTTTTTTTTTTTTTGTTATTTATAGAACACTTTATTAATGTTTTATTGTCAGCACTTAGTGACAGTGAGTGTGTGGTATACACTAAATATATAATAAAAGTTCTAAACGACCTTGATAAAAGGTATCTATTCTAGTTTTAAGCACTTAAAGACAGAAATAGATTCAAACTGCACATGAACATTTGAATAATACAGACTAAATGCTAACATAAGTGCAAATTATCTGTTGATTAAGACACAAAAAATATCTCAGATTTAGAATTACTTCCTGATAACCTGGAGTTTGAAGGTTTATGTATAGCATGTTACTATTTTCTGAATGTATGTGTAGAGAAAGATGTTGACAGAAAAATATGTAAGATTTGATGCGCTCCAAATCCTTGGCTCATGTGCATGAAATTACCAAGTAGAAGGCAGAAAAAAGTTCACTGTTCTACTAGATCAGCAGTTCTCAAGCTGTGGGTCATGACCCACATGACCTGTATTAAAGGGCTGCGGCATTAGGAAGACTGAGAACCATTGAGCTAGATGAAACCCACCTTTGGTACACAGAATGCAAGCGGTAACAGACTAAGGGTCAGGTGCCAAGAATACTGGCTGTTCTTGGTTTCATAAGAGCAAGTACTGGGCAAGAAACTATGTGGGAACCATGGTACTTTTAAACATACAGTGGCCCTATGCAATAGGGAAATATGGCTCAGTGAATATTCAACTAAGTCTGAACATTCAAAGTAATTTCTTCTTTCGTGGTGGAGTAGCTATGATGGATATAGAGTTGGGCTTGGGGTAAGATAAGGGTACCTACTTTCTGCTAACAACTATAAATTTCTTTCCTTTTTTTTTTTTTCATTTCTTTATTTTTTATTGTTGGGGATTCATTGAGGGTACAATAAACCAGGTTACACTGATTGTATTTTTTAGGTAACAACTATAAATTTTCTTCAATTTTTCTATAATTTAAGCCTAATGTAAAACCTTACAAAAAATTTATGAACTTTTAAAAAAGTAGGTACTAAAACTAAATAAGATGAGGGTGTCAACGGTGAGAAAGTAGCTGATAATAATGTTAAGGAAAGGGAGAATTATTGCTGTGAAAATCACTAGAACTGTTTCTTTTCCAAATATGAGACTGCTGTATATTTCAATTATGGTTACAATTAAATCGAAAGCCACCTGCTGTCTCCATTTGTTAATATTACCAGAGACTTTACTTGAGACAATTTTAAAGTATTTATTCTCCTGAAATCTCTACCAGTTCCTGAAATGAAGTTCATTATAAATTAACAGCACACATTATCAACAAGCTGGCAGGATTTTGATACCACTCCTACCTCCTTTCCTCCCTCATTTTCTTTGAGCAAAGCAAGTAAATGGGCCTTTAACAAACAGTAGGGAACAAAACCCTGACATTCATTACAGGGGCTGGGAATGTGGTCACTCATAGTCACAGACCACCTAATTTTAAACTCTATCTCGGTGTTTTACTAGCTATGTGAGCACTGTGGGCAATTTACTCAATCATTCTGTGCCTCAGTTAGCCCATCTGTAAAACAGATGATAATAATGCCTACCTCTTAGAATTCTTGTGAGGGGAATCCATTTGTTTTAAAGCAATGTTTAGTGGAAAGTAAGCCTGGTAACTACCATGACTTTTCACTTCTCTAAATATGCAAAACATTTGCATTTGGATCTGTAGTCTCAAAATCAATGATCTTGGTGATTGGTGTAAATAGCTTATTAACTAAATGGAGAAAAAAATTCTAAGGTAATTATTTAGTTTCTCATTTTTTTTTAAAATCCGAAACCCAGAATCACCCAGTGCTGGCATTATCTATTATCAATAAATAGTCCCAAGATAAATTTTTTTGAGAAGATTCTGAATACTTGGAGTGAAGAAGACTTAGAAATAGCAAATAAACTTTTGATTTTGCTAATTCCAAGTGAAAGATGAAATTAATAATATATATAAAAATTGCAGATAATTCACACAGAAAGAATCTCAATTACTTACAGCATCTTTGAAATTCAAATGACGGCAAATGACTAATTCTTAAACCAATAACCCTTCACTAAAATTAAAAATATAATGCTTTCTTGTAGGAGGTGAAAGAGTACTTGGTAGGTGTCAGACTATTTTAAAATCAGGTTATAATGGTGATATTTCAGAAGAATAAAAAATCTAAGGCAGATTTCATAAATGACCTCTTTTAAATAACATTGGACTTAATAGAAACTTAGTAAAAATGCATTAAAATTGTCCAATTAATTATAGGAGAGATTTTTTTTTGAATTTTGGTTATTTTTTAAAATGATGTCTTATATGGCTGTATGTCACAATTAGGTTGTAAATTATATGAATAATGTTCTAGCGTAGAGCAAAAATTGCTACTTAAATTAGACCTAGTAATTGTGTATGTGCAATTGTGTGTGTAATAAATAAAATTCTATAATCTCATAAATGTCAACATTACATCAATACAAACTAGACTGGCGTGGCATTTAAATCAGGTAAGCCATCAGCAACATCAGTGCTTGCATTTTGAACAATGCAACCCTTTAAGCAAGAGGTATACTATGTTTAGAAGAAGACTTGATAGAAACAAAAATACACAAACTGGGATATAGTGAAAAGGAGCTTAATTAAACATAAGGACCTGTTTTAATATGTTCATCTTTGAGATGATTATGTAATCCTTTCTGATTGTCCTGGTTCAGGCTCCCATGAGCTGAGATTAATTAACTAGAAGTAACTAGAAGCAAACCCAGGCTAATTTGCATTTTTGTGTTTATCTCTTAAAATTAACCAGTTTTCCATGCAGGAAAGCGATAGATTATTTAATTAACTAGAAGTAACTAGAAGCAAACCCAGGCTAATTTGCATTTTTGTGTTTATCTCTTAAAATTAACCAGTTTCCCACGCAGGAAAGCGATAGATTATCCATGACATCAAACAGGCTTAAATTCTGGCCCTAACACTTAAATAACTGTGTTTATTATTTATGTGAACAAATCATGAAACTTCATCAGCTTCAGTTTTCCTGTCTGTAAAATAAGGATAATTCTCATTCTAACAACTTTAGAAATTTGGGTTGGTCTAATGATAATGGATATAAAAATGCTTTGAGAGGCTTGGCGCCTGTAGCACAGAGGTTATGGCACCAGCCACATACACCGAAGTTGGTGGGTTCGAACCCCGCCCGGGCCAGCTAAACAACAATGACAACTGCAACAAAAAATAGCCAGGCGTTGTTGCAGGCACCTGTAGTCCCAGCTACTTGGGACGCGGAGGCAAGAGAATCACTTAAGCCCAAGAGTTTGAGGTTACTGTGAGCTTGGATGCCACAGCACTCTACTGGGGACAATATGGCGAAACTCTGTCTCAAAAAGAAAAAAACAAAGTACTTTGAGAATTATATGATGCTTTTAAAGTATAACTTTATCATTATCACAGGACAAGGGAAAACTCACCTTCCTCTACTATATTTTGCACCAAGGCCTGTGTAGATTTTCCTGAAATCTATATAGAATCTGAAAATTTTAACCACACTCTTAGCAATGCTTAAATGTTAAAAATACACACCCAAACATGTGAACTTATTTCCAAACAGTTCTAAACGTAACATATACACATTGGATGAATTTGTAAATGCAAAATGAGATCACACCAACTGCTTCTTGATTTAACCGTTGATAAAAACATTCTTACATTTAAAATTTTCTTTAAATTATTTCCTCTCTGTGATATTCAAAACCAAGTTGTGAATATGCATCACTTATTCTTTAACATTCTGCTATTTTCACTTAACACTTTATTAAAAGGAAATTTTATTTGTTTCTATGTTATTTCCTACTCTAAGAATCTTAAAACACTTAGTACAGACAACACTTGTGAGCTACGATATAAATAAATAAAATAAATTTTAGCAAAAATAACCTAAGTAAACATGTTAGAAGTTCATATGCCTTGATATCCGCATACTTTTGTTGGTTTGTTTAAATATTCCACAGACTATTCTGCTGTTCATATTTAATTAAATAACATGTACAAATTTTAATTAGTATATTTTAAAATAAAAAATGTTAAAGATTTATCCACTCAAAAGCTGACATAAAAGCTTTAGAAAACTTCCTTTAACTTAAGAGAGGTGGTATATATAAAAGCACTACAGACAAAGATCACATGATTTTAAATAAAATTCTGATTAAATACTATTGAATTGTTGCCTATTCCATACTTTATTAATATTTAGTAAGAGTATTTATAAAGAATGATTAATCATTACTAGTTATTTGTCAATAATTTTATTAAGATCACATGTATATGGTAAAATGCATCAGGTAGAAGCATCAGGTAGATTTTATTCCAAAAGCTGCCTGCCAATTGGCCAATCGTTTTATAGACTATGTTCTAAAATGCATAATTTTGTTAATATCCATATTCATAAGATATATCTTAATGTGTAAGGAAAAAATTCTAAATGAGGGATCTTTTTGTCTTTATAATACATTAATTGGAGACATTAAATATTAGATACCAGAAGAATAACTCAAATAATCTTCAAATTAATTTTGACCTTAATGTTGTAGCAATTTCAAGTGATGTTAGTATATTTATATTAAACTAAAATTTCTAAACTAGTACTATTATTAATGCCAAGGTATATGAAATATATAATACTTCAATAAATTAATAAAATGAAAACAATAAAGAAATATCATAAATATTTATGTTCTAAAAACAATCTAGAGAGAAATTTTGGATAGTGTAAGTTAATACATGATGAAACATACTAATTTATAAAGCATTCTTTGTTTTTTAGAGACAGAGTCTCACTTTGTCGCCCTTGGTAGAGTGTCATGGCATCACTGCTCACAGCAACCATCAGCTCTTGGGCTTAGGCGATTCTCTCTCTTCAGCCTCATGAGTACCTGGGACTACAGGGTTCCGCCATAACAACCGGCTATTTTTTTTGTTGTTGCAGTTTGGCCAGGGCCAGATTTGAACCCGCCACCCTCCGTATATGGGGCCAGCACCATGCCTACTGAGCCATAGGTGCTGCCCAATTTATAAAGCATTATAATAAACACACATTATTAAGATTCTATGTCATTAACATTAAGATAAATGTATTTCTGAGTTAATTTTAGAAATATTACTTTTGTCGTGCTTATATGTTCTAATTGACAAGTCTGGCCTTTGAGCATTTTTAAATTGTAGGGCTATCAGTTAAAAAGTAGGACACCTAACAATCCAATTTGTTAAAATAAACCTCTGTAGAAAAGAGTTATGAAATGGGCTCGGCACCCGTAGCTCAGCAGTTAGGGCACCGGCCACATACATAGGTGCTGGTGGATTTGAACTTGGCCCAGGCCTGCTAAACAACAGTGACAACTAAAACTAAAAAATAGCCAGGCGTTTTGGAGGGTGCCTGTAGTCCCAGCTACTTGTGGGGCTGAGGCAAGAGAATCACTTAAGACCAAGAGTTTGAGGTTGCTGTGAGCTGTGACGTCATAGCACTCGACCAAGTGTGACATAGTGAGACTCCTTCCCCACCCCCCCAAAAAAAGAGTTATGAATGGAGCCAAAAAATCTAGTTAATAGTACACTACTTGTGTTAGGGTGATAAGAAAGACTGAAATAAATGCCAGACCAAGTTTGGCCGCCTTATTGTACTTGAAAAAATTATAGTATATTTGGTCTACATATAATGTTGGGGCTATGTAACTGCTACTCTCAGATTTCTAGTTCTACTATAAGAAAAGATCTAGCTTATTTAGCGTAAGTATAAAAAGAGAGGTGAAATATCTGGTGGTGCTAACACTTCTCTTCCTCCTTTTCTCTTCTCATTCTTCAACATAAAGGGGAAGAAATACCTAACAAACATCTAATGACACACAAAGGACAAGTCGCTATTCTGAAACATTGAATACAAATAAGAACCTTCCAAATTAAGATTTTGTGAAGCACTGGAAAATTATGGCATGAAATACAGATGTACAAAAGAATTTCTCATACATTGGACAATGTATTCCTCAAAGCAGAAAAGCTGATAGAAGACCAAAGAACTGATGGATTAAAAAAAACAAAAAACAAAAAACAGGTTCACCACTTTTGAAGCTGAAAGACAAATTTATCACTTTTCTCACATAATTGTACAGTAAATGTACCCTGGTAAGATATTGTTTAGAAACATTTAAATAAAAAAATAAATATTTAAAAATTATCTCACAAAAATGGCAATCTAGGATAGGTGAATACATATTCATATTCATATACTAAAGAATCACTTTGAAATCATTAACACTATTCTTTTGACTTCAAAAAATAAATTTGTATGGCCAGGTATGGTGGCTCACACCTATAATCCTAGTACTCTGGGAGACCGAGGTAGGTGGATTACTTGAGCTCAGGAGTTCAAGATCAGCCAAACAAAAGTGAGACCCTATCTCTAAAAATAGCACCTGGTGGGTACCTGTGGTCCCAGCTACTTGAGAGACTGAGGCAAAAGCATCACTTGAGCCCTAGAGTTTGAGGTTTCTATGAGCTATGCCTTAGCACTCTATCAAGGGTGTCAAAGTAAGACTCTGTCTCAAATAAATAAATAAATACAAGCAAATAAGTTTCCAGTGAAAAAATAATTTTTCTTTGAGAAATGACTTCTTTGCAAAAGCATTCTTCAAATGCTTCTCCAAGGTCCTATCTGTTTATTTTAAAAGAAATTCAACTTTAAAGTAATCAAAAACTTGAAATAGAAAAAAATTAATAAATATATACATAAACATACTCACAATGTATTCACATAAATAATTGGTTAAATATACTTTACAAATCACATAAAATATATGAATTCATTTATAATATGTGTATACATGTGTGTACACATATTTAATGCATGTAATTTTCATTGTTTGCAACATTTCATTTTAGAATCAACTATGCTCCAAGTCTAGCCCTCCTCATGCCTTAGGTGAACTGCTAATGAATTCAGAATTCAAACAAGAACAATATTGACCTGAAAATTTAAGACAAACTTTTGTACTAACAACTTACACCCTTTACATGAAAGAGTGGTTATTCTATATGCAGAGTAAATGAAAAGACTCTCCCAATTGCAATAAATTATTTCAAATTTGGTTGAAGTGTTTAACTACCACAAAATTCTCCCTTGTGAAAAACTGACTTACATATTAAACATTAAGGTCCTAGGCAGTTGAGTACTTGCTTCCTTAAACCCAAATGGCCCATATCAATAATAGAAAAGCAATTCAAATTATGTGCTTTTCAACCCCTAACAAATTTGTCAGCCTACTAAAGCATGTCTATGTGATAAAAAATGCAGATTTTATAGGCTTGTGTTTCTGGTAATTGTTTTCACAATAAAGGGGGCTCTTTTTTTTTTGTTTTGGCTTAAAGGTGTTGCTATTGATCAAATATATTTAGTAGCACCTAGTAATAATTCCCTGAATAATAATGCCTACATGGTTTCGGGACATTCTCTGGACTTCAATAAAAAACAGGTGTATCACAGATCAACAGGAGTCCTTAACATATGATGTACAATGGAGGTATAACTTTTCGGACAATTTAATAATATGAAACTTCTTTAACAGCTACCTATTAAAAAAAACCTATTAGAGTATTAGCCAGGTAATTAGCAGGATCATCAAAGGCTTTGGCATTCCTATTTTATATTTACAGGGCACTTTGCTTCTGAAATCAACATCTTTATAAAATCCTTAATGTCATTTCTGATAATGAGTCAGTGAACAGAATGATTAGACATATGGTACAATTCAGAAAGAAAATAAGATGCAGAATTAAAAGCCAATTGACTTTTCCCAGGTCATCCAATCAACTACTTAAAGAGTTCAAAATAGAAGGAAAGTCTAAGTCCCACAGCCACTGCCAGATCACAGCCTGAGAACATTGCAATGCGGTGGTCTCAACTCTTCCTGACATGACCATTACCTATATTGAGACATCTTCAGTGAGATTTAGAATCATTTCAAGGCTAATTTTAACTTATGTGGTCTAAGATTAAAAAAAAATAGTTCATAAACATTTTGGAAATGGTGTGCTAATGAGGTCTGGTTATAAATTTCCCATGAGAATAAAAGCGATAAAAATGAAAAAAACATTTACTACCCTTTACCGTGCATGTTTTAGATACCACACTAAGTTTATTTTTATGTTATTTTCTTTAATCCTCACGACAATTCTGTGATATTCCTGTTTCAAATATCAGGAAAAAACTCAAAGAGATTAAGTGATTTATGTAAGCCACATTGCTAGTAAATTGTAGAGGTGGGATTCAAAGCCCAAATTAATTTCCTGAAAAACATGATCTAAACATAAACGGTAAACAAAACCTACCCAAATAAATAAATGAAAAATAGAAATAAACAGAGACAGGGTGATTAGAATACTTCAAAGATAATGTTTAGAGTTTTTTGATTGACCTTGAATATTACCAAGAGCTGTCTGTGAGCTCTAGGAATAAAATTATTATCATTATGATAAAAAACATTAGTCAGACACTTTGACATCAATCAAAATTCTTTGCTTTTATAACACTATAATGCCATTTTATTTCATTTTCCATTTTGAAGAGAAAATTTAAACATTTAAGTATTTTACCTGAAAAGGCTAGTAATTTTTTTCTGAAAAGATGATCAAGATGCCAACTTTCACCACTTTATTTAATGGATTGTTTAGCGTCAAATCATTTTAACATCAGATTTGAATTTTGTAGTGAGATGATGACTTTATGAAGTCCAGTGAAGACAGCCATGTCTACTATCTCAAGCTTGCATGTAGGTGGAACAAGTTTCAAATTATTATGATTCCGTTTTCCTTATAATTGTGTTCTTCAAAATAAATGATATGGAAAAAGACATGGGGATTAAAAGAGCTACCAACTAATATTTTATTATAATCTGTGTCTTGCATTTTGAGTTTTCTGAAAGTCGAATTCTGTGGCAGGTGAAGAAAGGAGAATGTCCAATGTTTTCCTGCCCCAGCTAAATAGGCTCTACTTGGTTGAGTGTTACAAACTGTTCACTTGATAAATCTCAAACTAAAATATGAATTACCTCTAATTTCCATCTCATAAAATTCCAGAAGGAAGCATATATGTTGGAACAAAAACAGGGGAGAAGGAGCCATAATTCACAGCTGCCATGTCTATAAAAATAATCAGAATTAACTTGTATTGAATACCAGTTATATTCTGTTAGGAGGGCAGCTTTAAAAAATAAGTAGTATTAAAATTCATTTTGTTGTTCAACAAATATTATGTAAATGCCTATACTAAAAGCAAATACCACACTGACTAATTGAGATACAAAAATTTTTATGCTTTTGATATTTAATTTATGAATAACAATTTATATTTACTAGATGCTTACCATAAGATGTGATGCTGATAAGCTCCCTAGAAATCTAAATATTTATAAAATTTATCAAATGCTAGTTTCTCATGCCTTGCTTTGCAATCCTGAGTTGTTCTCTGATATGCTGAAGATGAAAAAAAGCTAATTTAGATTTCTCTGATCCTCAGCTATGTCTTACCTAACTTTTACCAATGGAAATTCTCAATACCTACATCTTTCTTATCACAAAACCCTTCTGTACTAATCATTAAGTGATTCTAATACATATGAGTATGTAACAAATAATTAAGAACATCAGCCCCATTTTTTCTCAGCTTGACTCAACTGCAGGAAAGCACAAATTTGATGAAAGCAAATTTGAGAGTCAAATGAAAGATTAATAAACCCGACAATGACTTATTACACTTTTTAGAGTAGTTGTTTTAAAAGGCACTAAAATAGTCTTTTCAGAATGAATCCTTAAAAATGCATTCTTCTTTAGTAAGCACATCTTATAATTAGAAACTCATATACACAGTGTTCCTTTTGTAAAGTTTTGATATATTACCAGAGTTACCATTTAGAATTTTCTGGTTTTTAAATCTGAATCTGTATTTGGATGACTTTGGCAGATTATTTTCAGTGGATGGCTACCAATTCAGATTCAACATTATTTCTTCAAATCTTAGCAAAAATAAGTTTTTTCCTGGCCATTTTCCACCACATTTCAATTATCAGAAAACCTTAGTGTGAGAGATTTAGAAAGTAGTGCAAGACATGGCATTAAAGATATTACAGAGTAGTTTAAAATTGTTTTGTGATTAGTCTTTCCAGGGCTTTTCAAACTTGGGGTGTTATCCTTTGATAATTCAATAAAGTCTCTGCAAGTACATACATTCTATGCTTTTCCAGTCAAATTCTGCAGTATACAACCGAGAAATGCAACAGGTTGTGTTGCTGCTATAGTTGAAGTGACCAGACGACTGATGCTTCTACCCTCTGATCTCACAGCCAATGTAGTGCACTATCTCAGAAAGTATGGTCACATTGCTTCGCCCTTGCTCTTTAAGTATGTTTCGTAGAGTGCTGTGGAGTCACAGCTCACAGCAACCTCTTGGGCTTAGGCAATTCTCCTGCCTCAGCCTCCCGAGTAGCTGGGACTACCCAATTCAAGTGAAACATGATGCAATCTCCAGCAACCCTTCTGTTTCTCTGCTCTTGGATAACGCAATCAAGATAGTTTTCTGCTAAGGACAGTGTGTAATTAAAAGTCTTGCCAAGTCTGTTTACACTTCACATATTCCGAATATTCTGTAGTTTAGCTTAAAGAAGACATTCTCATGACTGTACTTTAATTCCTCTATTTAAGGATAAAATTTAAAGACACTTTAAATAGAAACTAAAAAAAAAAAAAAGCAAAATAAAAGATTTACTATTGATGTAGTTAGGTTTGAACGAAAAAATGGACCAAATTTTAGATTTCACTTTGATACAAATAACCTATTGCTGAAGCTTAAGAAATGAAACTAGCTGTAGATATTTTTCACTTTTCCACATTGTTTTTCATATACATAAGACCTGACTGACAGCTGTGATGTACTCTTTAATATTTTGAAATGATGTAATGTATGATTGAGAGACTTCAATTCTTCTGATATTTATGTATAGCATAATATTTTTTTTTCCATGTACTGGAAATGAAAAAAAAGTGAGAATTCCCTTGCTGAGATCATGTTAGATTTCCTTATATTACTTGTACACATTTTAAGAGCTTGAAATGTTTCCAGAACATACAGAAATACATCTGCTGAGGAAGCTTATGATTTATATATTTAATGTACCCATTCAAATTGTAAATACTTAAGCATAATCTTTGACCCAACAAGATCAATTCATACTATTCCAAGTCTTCTTTCATCGAAAGTAAAAAGCACCAGTGTATAAAGACATATGCACTGCTAAGTGCATTACCAAATAGCTTAAAACCAAAACCAAAACATGTGCAGCATAATAAATGTTTGTCAATGAGTTTTGACTGAATAAACTGTGGCACACTTGTAGTACACATTACTAGGCAATTATTAAAGATTATATGGTAGTGTCATATGCTAGACATCTTTAATGTAATGGGAAGACAAGTACTGAAATTGTTTTGCAACCAAAAATTACTATAGGTGGTATATACATGAAATGATAAAGGAATAAAATTCTGATACATGCTACAATATTGATGGACTCTGAAAACATGCTAAGACAAAGTATGCAGACACAAAAGAACAAATATTGTGTGATTCCACCTGTATGTACGTGCTAATTCATAGGCATAGAAAGTAGAATAGTTTGCCAGGGATAAGTCTATAGAGTTTGTTTGGAATGACGGGAAATTCTGAAAATAGATTGTGGTGATAGTTGCTCAACATTGTGAATGTAGCACTTAGTAAGACCAGTGCATTGTACACTTAAAAAAATGGGTAAATGGTAAATTGTGTTATGTATATTTTACCATGAAAAAAATTTTTAAATCTACTATAAAATAAAGTACAAATTCACATTATATCGGGCATATTATGAAGTTTCCATAAAATTTCACATTATTTAAAAGCTCATATAGTTATTATCATATCTGGGGTACAAAAAATGGTATTTTGGGAAACAAAGAAAGTAACAGTTTAAGTTGTCCTCTTCAGTTTTCTCTCTCTCCATCTGTTTTTTCCTAGATTAACGTTATTAACACCTTTTTGAATACTAAGTACCAGCCCCCTTAAATATCAGGTAAGAATTGTAATGCATTTTTATGCATCTCACATAAGGTGCAGTTCACTTAGGCTGGCAATTGTTTTAACACTTAAGAAGGATAAAGATAACTTATCATTTTTTCCTTGGCATAAGCAACATTTTAGTACAGACAGTATTACCAGAAAGATAAGCAACTCTCAGGTAGATATAATTATATCCTAAGACAACTGAATTTATTTCAATGTAGACTATACCAGTCAACCACTACCAATGTTTTTCTACATGTTTGGTAGTATAGTATTCTAAGTCTGAGAACTGCTTATTTTTTGTAAAAATGGTTTTGATTAGAAAATCTAAATAAATCATTTGGAATGTAACATCTGGAGCTCCCTTTGGGATGCCTTTTCCATGCCTCAAGGTTCTGTGAGTCACTGTTCTCACTGGAACCTGCTTCCTGGTCATCTCAGCTGTCTTTGTTTCAATGCCAGTGAAGAGCTCTCATGTCAGGTCCGCATATAGTTTAGGGAGAACAATAGAAGGATCACCTTGTATCAGAGTAAAGAAAACGCATGAGCTAATAAAGAACATACCTATTGTCAAAGGGAGCCCAAATAGTTCTTTAACCGTTGGCTAAGGACGGTTTTAGTGGATCCATAAACACTACATTGGTATGCAAAATCTATATGTGTATGTTTGTGTATGTACTCGCAGAGGAAATGCACAGACTTTATCGTATTATCAAAGGATGAACACCCCACTGGAAAGATTCATCACAAAACAATTTTAAACTACTCTGATGGCTCTGATCTTGTTTTTATAAGGCTTTCCTTCACTGTTTCCACTTCAAAGTGCAGAATGATAATGTGGAGAGAATCTCTGCCATTGAAGTGACATTTCTGGGCCTCAGTTTTCTCAGTGTAAAATTGGTATGTAGTAGAAGCATTAAATGAGATACCATAAATGAAAAGGTCCCTAGCAGGGCGCCTCATGACAAAATGAATGCTCATAAATGTAAGGTGCCTCTCCCTGCTTAGAATGCACACATGCTGAAAGCAAGTGCAATGTCTTCTTTAAAGTTTTGTTTTACGCTTACTATACTTTCAATATATATGAGCTAGTAAACTTTTAAGAGCATATAATCACAAATTACACTACATTTACTATTATGCAAGGATTTTTAAAAAACTTAGTGCTTGCATATATGAGAGGCTAGCTGACTGCCCAGTTATCTCTTCACTAATTCATTTCTTCACTAAAATCAAATTGCTGCATACCTACTATTGCATATACATATGCAAGCTAGGCTCTACACTAGGAGTTGCAGGTAATAAACAGTAGTTAGTTCCTGACCTTGTTCTCAAGGTCTAATTTAAAAGAGGAGACAAAGTGTGTTCATATGAAAGGACAAACCAAATAGAAAGGAATTTAGACAAGAGAAAAAGCGCTTCTGAGTAGGGAAGCAAGGGGGTATCCAGAAGGCTTCATGGAAGAGACAGTGTCTGATGCAAGGAAGGTTGCAACACTTAGCAGGATGGGCTGAAGGACTAAACAAAGATAGGTATGCTATCACGGGGTACGAATTACAAATACACACCACGGGGTTTAGACTGGGCCTGAGGTACTTTAAGGAGATTAGTGAGAAAGTTACTGGCAAATATGAGGTCATTGGTAACTTTCAAAGTAGCACTTTTTTCTACCCATTGTCTGTGGAGTAACTGGTTGAAAAGAAATAGGCATTTCTTCTTCAGCCTTATTATACCAACTTATTTTTCTTTTCCATTTCTCAAAATCGTAAGACAAGGCTATCTCAATTGTAGCTAACCCAGTCATGCAGCACCACAAAGTGCTCTTTTGTTATGAAAGGGCAAATGTGACTCTTCAGTTTCTACTCTTAAATTGCTAATAAAGCACTGTGCACCAAACTGATTTTTTTTTTTTTTTTTTTTTTTTTTTGAGACAGAGTCTTATTCTGTCACTCTGGAGTTGAGTGTTCTGGCGTCATTACAGCTCACAGCAACCTCAAATTCTTGGGCTCAAGTGATCCTCATGCCTCAGCCTCCTGAGTAGCTGGGACTACAGGTGCACACCATAACACTCACCTAATTTTGTCTATTTTTAGCAGAGATGGGGTCTTGCTCTTGCTCAGGTTGGTTTCAACTGGATGGTCTCTTGAACTCCAGAGCTCAAGCAATCTGTCTCAGCCTCCTAGAGTGCTAGTCTTACAGGGATGAGCCACCTGCCTGGCCTGAGCCACTGTGCCGGGCTGTCAGCTGTTTTTTCACATGATTAGAAAGCAATAGACTGACTTCAGTTCTGTCTTGTCAAACCTACAAAAGTGCCTGCAGCTCATTTAGCATCTAATCATGTCTATTCTTCCTTCTTTTAGTCCTCTTTTATTTTTGAACTCTAGTCCATTAATTTTTCCTTTGTCTGGGGAACACTTAAAGAAAAGGAAATAGTCATAAATCAGTTTCAGACATAAAAACACACATACATTTCACCTTTAGTTTCTGAATTTAGAAATTTCCCCCAAATTTGTTTAAACATGGTATAAATTCACAAATCCCTTAAATGTAATACTCTTCTTCAGTTCCGTTAAAATGAAAATTAAATTTTCCAAATGTTTTCTTAATTCCCAATGATGTTTCTCCAACTCCAGTCCATGATAATTCAGTGGATTAATCTCACCTCTAAGATCACTAGCAGGCCCTATTATTTGCCAGAGTTTAGTTTCTTCAGAGACCAACTGATAAATGCTTTCAATTTCTAATTCTCCTCAGGATATTGTTATGAACAGCATGCACTTCAACAGAAAGATGACTTCTAACATTACAAAAAATTTTATTATACTTCCATATTTTATATACCCTACTAATTTATTAAAAATAATTATTATTATATATGTACACATTTTATTTGAGCCAGAGTCTTACTTTGTCACCCTCAGTAGAGTGCTGTAGTGTCATAGCTCACAGCAACTTCAAACTCTTGGACTCAAGTGATCCTCTTGCCTCAGCCTCTCAAGTAGCTGGGACTACAGGCGCCAGGCACAACACCTGACTGTTTTTGTGGGATCAGGTCCCACTCCAGCTCAGGCTGGTCTCCAACTCCTGAACTCAGGCAATCCACCTGCCTTG
This sequence comes from Loris lydekkerianus, assembly GCA_963574355.1. Lineage (NCBI taxonomy): Eukaryota > Metazoa > Chordata > Mammalia > Primates > Lorisidae > Loris > Loris lydekkerianus. The sequence goes on along the minus strand of CAUYPK010021339.1, from coordinate 34,231 downwards.
GCCTTGCAGAGTGCTAAGATTGCAGGCATAAAATAATTATTATATTAATATTCATCATTATTTATTTTTCAGAATCATGCTTTATGTGGTTAACTATTTTAGTAATAGGAAAAACTATGTTAGTTTAGAGGGTTTTACTGCTAATGTTTTTCTTTGTACCCTCTTCTTGTTGCCTTAGTCAAAATTGTAGAATATGGAAAATTTGATATTTCAATACAAAACCATGCTCAACATACACTAATAACAATAACCACAAACAACAACAACAACAAATGGTTGTGAGGTCTTAAGATTCCAGGGACAGTTCCTGGAATGGGCCACTTTATGGGGTTTTTCCACCCCTCCACTTCTTTTGCCTCTTATACTGAGGGTAGAGACAAAGAAACTAATTCAAATATTTGGGTCTTTTCTTTCTTTTTCTTTTTTTTTTGCATATATAGAATTCAAATATTTCTAAAGTGTATTTTATGAAAAGGAAATTGTAATCAAAAAGGTAATATTAATATGATAGAATTGATATGGTCTTTCAGAATCAGTATCTTTGTTTAAAAACAATATCAAAAATGGAAGGTAAACAGAAATACATTTTTTAGCTATAAACTCTGCCTCCCTTTTTCACTGATCTTCTATTTTAACTAGTTAAAATTACATGGCTGTTGAGTCAGACTGTCTCTCTAATTTCAAGTTTAAAGAAAATAGATCTTTTAAATAGAATATTGGCACACAGACCTCTTACAATCTGGCTTATTGCAACTGCGCTCTGTTGGTAAAATGGCATATTTGCAATCCCCATAACAGCCATTTTAACCATGTCACAGATTATTCAAATATACAACTCTAGGTGGCAACAAGAATAGGCACTTGAGCTCAGTCACAGGGTGTCTGTGGGGGAAATCCTAGGACAAGTGGTAGGAACCTGTCAATGGGGAGGCAACTTAAGGTTGATCAAATAACAGGAAGTTTAGCTTGGGCAGCTCCATTGGCTTTCTGACTGCCTATGGGGAAAGCCTCTCTCAAAACTTTTGAGGTTATTGGGGAATCCTAGGACAAACAAAATGCTTGCGTTGGGGGAGGGGGACTTACCCAAAACCCTATTTGTCTCAAAATCTAGCTAGAGTAAAAGAATTTCAAGCAAAATGAATAGACTGGCACTTACAGTTTTACTTCCACCTTTGTCTATGCACAGGGAACATCCCTCACACCCCAATATATTCTGTTTGTCCCCCCAAGTCTTCTGGTATCCGTAGTGACTACATTCAATGAAGGGAGTTATGGGAAACCATATTGGCACTGGGCTAAAAGCAGGATATTTCATCCCGTGAATTTGGGGAAAGCACACAGATAATAGGGGCAGTATGTGAGAGAAGACCAAATACGAAAACCTGTGTGAGGCAATGCCCTTCCTGGGTCCTTGACAAAATCAGTCATGGAACCCAGGTAGTGTTTAAGAATGGACATGAGTTTGCTTGCAAACGGGCCGAATCTCTGAAAAGGATCAATGAAATGATGGACAGGGAACATGGTAAAGGAAGGGAGAAGCGAAGTCCAGTGCTGCTCAATCCAAGATGAACTCGAGAAAATAAGTTTCTCCTCCAAACAGAGTCTCTTTCTAAATATTCAGTGTTGAAGCAGGTGTTCTGATACTGCGATGAGCACAGACCCATTCTAATAACTGGAAAGGACTACAGAAAAAGAGGGAAGATTTGAGACTACTCCACAGGCTCATGTTCCAAAAACAGAAAATAATCAAGTCTGAAGGTCGGAGGCGAAAGGTAAAAGAACTCAGATTATTTTATATTTTGAATCCTTTTCACCGTCTAAACGAATCTAGCCTTGAAATAGTCGATCATCTTGAAAAGAGTCTAGACTCCAGAGCCTGAACGTCTCCTTTGTTTGCCCAGTAACACCGCTCCTCCAATCTCCAGCACTCGGCCGATTAACATTGCCTCCCGGGTTGTCGGTCCTTTCCTATTGCAGAATGCGGTAGGGTTATCCCCTTCTTCCTTCTGTACCGCAAACCCCCTTAATCAACCAACCGAGCGGAAAGCACCGCGCCGTGTGGCCAAAGCTAATAATAGCCGGGCTGCTTACCTTCCCTGGAGCGAGTCAGCGCATGTCCCGGGCACCCGAGGCCCCGGGCCGCAGTCCCGCCGCGCTGGGCAGTGTGCGTGGTCAGCTCGGGCCGGCCCCCGCCCCACCTGCAGCTGCAGCTGCCGCTCCCGCCGCCGAGCTCCGGCCGCATGAAGTCATCCCCCGCCCGGGGCTGGATCATCGCATTCGGCGCCAACCGCGGGGGGAGCAGGAGTGCTGCGGCCGCAGAGAAGGGCGCCTGGAAACTGCGCCAGACGATTCTTCCCCACAGGGTTGGAGGTTTATTTTCTATTTTATGTTTTTACAGATGCAGCATCGGTTGATTGCGAACGGAGAGAAAAGAGTCAGAGAGACTTTCTCTGCATAGCGTCCTTCCTCCAAGCGCTCCCCTATCATTTAGGCTGCTTGGACAGCTCCATTCTACCGTGTGGGTTTCCCACCCTCTTGGTCTTCCTTATCAGCATTGTTCATTTCGCTGAATTGAAGAACTGGGATTGTCTTTAGACACTCTGAAAATACTTTAAATTGGTAATCAGTCTTTCTAAGCTCTTTGTAGCACGCTCCACCTTCCCCGCAGCGCGCGCACACACACAGCCAAAACCAGTCACAATTGTGAAAGCTGGGACCTTTCACCTCTCTCTACGTAACAGAAGGGAATCTCCCAAAGAGTGGAGGAGCGGGGCCGACCAGAGAAAGCGCTCAAGGAAACAGCAGGGTCGCCCCAAGATTTTGTTACTGTTTGGTGGTGTACTAGTGGACAGATGTTCCCTTCAGCACCCCTTCCTCCCGTTTCCTCTCCTCCTCCGTGTGCTCTCCCTACAACCTAATTGGATAGACTGCTCTGGTGACAGCTATTAACATTTGGAAATTAAGAAGCAGGATCCACATTAACAGCTGGCTCTGTCTCTTTTCCTAAGAATTTATTAGAATTAGCCTTGGGAATGAAATAAACGTATTAGCTTTTTCTTTAACTCTTTAAATTCACAGCAGCTATTGACTAGGTTCTCTTCTCTCTCTCGCCCTCCCTATCCCTCTCTATCTCTACTCCTTTCTCCTCCTTTCCATTTGCTTCTTTCCCCACTTTCTGACCATATCAGCAGTTTGCTGGTTGCTAGAATTTGCTCTCTTGGCAGCTGAGCCAGGGTTTCTTGCCAGTTATTGAGGCACTTCCAAGTAGGGAGGTCCCTTGTCACTCGGATTCTGTGGAGATGGAGTTTACTCATTTGACATGCTTGACTCTTGGAATTGCTCATCACTAGGCCAGCTTTACACTGTGCATTTGTCCAGCAACCTGTGCAAATGCACAGGGCCAGGGAAGCACGTTTGCTCACCGAGGTATTTCCATCCTTCTGTTTATTAATTCTCAAATTAGGTAGCAATTCCAAAATTAGCAGTTAAGGTTACCACAGAGCAGAGCATTCTTAATCCATGTCAAAGAGGTACATAAATAGAATTCAGGAGAGTAGGATTTGTATAGGAAAATTACATTTTTAGTTTTACTAACTTCTAACTGAAATTTAGCATTTAGCATGTCCTTTAAATATGAATGGAAGCAACATACTGAAAGAATGTTAGGAGTACCTGTGACTTTGTGACCAGTAGAAACTGCACATAATTTCCTATTGCAGTCTTTATAGATATCTCAAAGTATTGCTATTCATATGTTAAAATCAAATTATCATTGCATTTTTGTTTTATTTAATAGACTATATTTTTGAATGATGTTGATTTAAAGAAAATTTGAGGAAATAATACAGAGAGTTCCTATATATCCCACTCCCAGTTTTTTATATTAACATCTTATATTATTATGAAAACTTGGTTAAAATTAATGACCCAATATTGATATATTATAATTTATTTTATATAAGTTTATATTTTATTTAGATTTCCCTGTTTTTTTTTTTTTTTTTACCTAATGTCCTTAATTTCATTTCAGGCTCTCAACTGAGACCCAACATTACCTTTAATTTCACATTCCCTTTAGGCTCCTCTTGACTGTGATATTTCTCATATTTGTCTTATTTTTGATATCTTAACAGTTTTGAGGAGTAGTGGTCAAGTATTTTGTAGGATGCCCCAGTAATTGTAAGTTGTGCGGTACTTTTCTCATGATAAAGGTAAGGTTGTAAGTAACTGGTGGGACAAACACAGAGTAAAGTGCCATTTTCAACACATCAGATTAAGGTTATACACTATCATGTGATGTATGACTGTTGATGTTCACCTTGGTCACCTGGCTAAGGCAGTATTTATACGTTTTTCTACTGCAGAGTTATTGTCCATCCCCCCCATGCTGTTCTTACAGAAGGAAGTCACTACATGAATTCCAGACCCAAGGAGTGGTGAAGCTTGACTTGCTTACTTGTCTTTGCTTAAGGACAGAGTAGATAAGTATTTGGAATTCTTCTGCATAGGAGATTTTTACCTTTAAATATTCAATTATTTATGTCACATATCATGGATATTTATTTTGTACTTTAGGTAATAATTCATTGCCACTCTATTTTTTTTTTTTTTTTTCATTTTTTTCTGCTTTGCTCATGGGGATCTTTTTCAATTGGTCCCTGTGGTCTTTCACATACCCCCTTTGACAGGGTGTGTATGTGTGTGTTTTAATAATTTATCACTTTCTGATATTACAAGATGCTCCACACCTTTTTTTTTGTATTTTTCCTCCCTCAGTCCTAGAATCAACTATTTCTTCATGGAAACGAAGTTCCTTTTATCAGAGAATGATAATAGAAACCAAGATCTGAGTTCTAAACAGTGTTGTTAATGCAGTGAGGCTTTATTAGGCCTTCTCAACTGAGAAAGTGAAAAAATGTGTGTATACTCACCCAGGTATATATACATATCTATAAATATTTTTGATATACACACATATAACCATCTATATCTATATTAAGCTAATATGAGTACATTCTGCTGTCTCTAACTTTAACCCATTAGTGCATAGATCATGCTAGCTTCTTCTCTTCGCTTATATATTCCACTCCAATAGTGAGAAACAGGGCTCCCAAAACTCACTGTTTACTTAATTTTTGATTCCAGTGTGCATGTTTATCATATCAAAATGGTTACCCCATTCCTCAATGTCATAATTTTTTAAGTACAGTAGTTAATAGAATCCTCCTATATTTTATTTAATGAATTTAAATATATTTGTATAACATGAATTTTGTTTTAAATATTTTGGTAAACCATATTTAAAAATTGGTAATGAGGCTTTTGGGCAGTTATATATGTTATATTTTATACATTTAAACACATTATTTTGAGAATAATTACATACGTTGCTACAGATTGTCAAAGGGGCTCATGACAAAAATAAGGTTAGGACCCCAACTGTAGATGATTATTGTGAAGTTATAATGAGAGGATGTGAAATTGCTGGTGCAGAACTTCAGGGGAGCTGATATTCTTGCCTTATTGGGCAGGCTCCCATCTCCCTTGAAAGCTCTAAATACCTTGAAAGAGAGAACATGCTCAGCCTTAATAAGTTATGATTTCGTTGAAAGATTTGCTAGGTATCAAGTGTTAGAGATAAAGGTCCACATAAAGTAAAGGGAGAGGGGATGAGAAAGGGAAGGAAAACAACACTGAGATGACTCTGAAGGTTAGAGGCTTGGTATGTGATCAGACTTGGGTTTGGATCCTTGCTGTCAGCATCCTGTCTTCCTTCTGAAGTGAAAACAACGGCTATTATGACATACACTAATGTCAGATAATTTAATTAGTATAAGTCAAGTATAATAGAATAATGATGAAAGATAGCATTATTTTTTTGCTCTATAACTTTTCATTGCACTATCTTCTTTATTCTTATTTATTTTAATTTTTTTTTTTTTTTTTGAAACAGAGTCTCACTCTGTTTCCCTGAGCAGAGTGCTATGGTGTCATAGCTCACAGCAACCTCATTCTCTTGACCTCAGGTAATCCACTTGCCTCAGCCTCCTCCCCCCCCCCCCCCATCAGTAATTGGGACTACAGGTGTATGCCACAACTACCAGGCTAGTTTTTCTATTTTTACTAGAGGTAGGTTCTTGCTCTTGCTGAGACTGGTCTCCAACTCCTGAGCTCAGGCAATCCAGCTGCCTCAGCCTCCCGGAGTGCTAGTATAACAGGTATGAGCTACCACGTCCTGCCTGGATAATCGTCTTTAAAAACTGAATGTTGGATTTTGACCCCGAGGGCTATAAGGCTTCCTTTCCGATGTTTTCCAATTCAGAGATCACATAGCCTAATGGTATCAACAGTGTCAGCAAGGGGAAATGTGAACCAGAGTCAGAGACCCCATGTGTCTGTAGCTGTCAGCATTTAGAACCACTCCTTTGGGTTAAGGGAGTCCTTCCAGAAGGGACTCATTTATATGCAAATATACTATCAGGAGGGGGTAACCAAATATCTCATTCATAGCTATTAACAATTTGGCAGAAATTAGCATCTCAGATTTGTTATTGAGAGTTGTCAGGGTGATTTGGCTGCAGCATCTGTCACACATTGACTGCCAGTTCTGCTGTCATCCCTGCATGGTGTCTGCCTGAAGATGAGAAAGAATTGGGCGCTTAGTGTGTACAATCAATACTGTTTTAGGTACTTTAGACTTATGAGAAAAGGATAAGAGGAGGATTTCCTGGTAATAGTACTTTGTTTTGGTGGTGACTGCTAGGCTTGGGTTGGTTAATCATGCTCTACAGAAGTCTTTATGATAAAATATCTACTCTTACTTGCTGAAGCCCAAGAGTTTGAGGTAAGCTGTGATGCCACAGCATTCTACCGAGGATGACATAGTGAGACTCTGTCTCAAAATAAATAAAATAAAATAAAATAAAATAAAATAAAATAAAATAAAATAAAATATCTACTCTTTTAATGAGGTCTAAAAGTATATCATGTAATTTACATACACGTATTATTTGGAAATAGCAAGGCTAGTGATAGAAACAGAGTTGCATGCAGTAAATATAGCTAGACTAAGAATTTTCTATATTATAAATGAAAGCACCTATACAAGATACAAAAAGCTACCATTTCTTAGAAGATTGGTATCAGATATAACAGAAACAGGACAAAGAAAGAAGGGGAAATGACTACAAAGAGAACAGAAACTGTTTCTTTAGATATTACTAAGAATGAAAAGAGTTGACACGTAATTCCTGATCTAGCTGATACAGCTACTATGCTGTAACTTCAACTCTGTATTTATTTGTGAAATGTCTATTTGCTTAAGTTAAATGCCCAGTAAATGGCATATGATATATTCTATAGTGTGGTGTAAGTAATTCTCCAAATAACCTTTCCTTTTTAAATTGTCCTCATTAAGTCATAAGACAATCTACTAAGGCAATGCTGTGCTTTTTTTTTTCTTTTTGAAACAGGATCTCACTTTATTCTGTTGCCCAGTCAACATCACTTAGAAAATTGCTTCTGGGTTGGCTTAATTGCAGTTTTCTACCTCATCCTTCATTTTAACAGAACCTTCAAAATCTACTCCATGCTGTTGGGGTGTGAAAAATCCAACTTTCTTAAAACAGAACACATCCAGGGGACAGCACCTGAGCCTTAACTGATGCAATAGATGAAGTTGCATCCCCAGACAGACCACAGATTTGTGTTTTAATAGTGACCCATTTTAAGAGCTGGGCTCAGCAATTTGTTTTAGATGTTTAAATGTTTTGATGATGTCTTAGTCAAGAGGTTAGATACTTGAGGTCGTTTCGGGAGGCAGAAATTTCAGTGTCACATTTGTAAGATGATTAATTTGTGGGTGGCCAGGACAGTTGTCTATATTAGTAGAATAGACCATTTCTTCTTCTTCATTTCTTGGTTGATACTCCTTACCCACTCCTCAAATAGGGCACCAGTCATCAAAGTTTATTTGGTTGATTTCCAAGTGACAGTAAGGTCTTCAAGCTTCAGGCTTCAGGTTCTTCATTGTATGTGACTTTGCCTATTTGCCACTTACCAAGGCCTTTACTTTGTCTTCACTTGAGTTAGGGCAAAGCAGAACTGTGAAATAGTCTCTGGAATGTTTTTCATCATTACATTTATCACCCTTCATGATGGATTATTTTTCCTGGAATCGACTGGAAAAAGAGTCCACACTAACTAGCATTTATTTTGTACACTGAGGTCCTGCCAGTTTGTTGTGTCTAGGCTTAGGGCTGCTAATGAGTTAGAAAGGACATCTACTGGAAGGGGGCATGTGATGAGGCATATTTGGCCAGCAATTCCTTTTAGGGTATTCCCTTGGCAGAGGGGGTCCATTCAGCCAGCCGGGGGAGGGGAGTGTGTAAGATTTTATTTTAGTTCACATAGCAAATGGAAGGAGGGGACATGGAAAAGTTAATGACAGGTTATCTTTTGAGTAGTTTTGGTGTAAAAAGGAGCAGGACAGTGGGACAATAATTAGAACAGGATGTGGGACCAGAAAATGTTTCTTTATTTTTAATTTTGAAAGGGACATTTTTGTATCTTGATGGGAACATATAATAGAGAACAAATAATTGATTATGCAGGAAAGAAGAGTAACAGTAGAAGAGAGGTCCTTGAGTAGCCAAAGGAGAAGAGATCCAGAGGGAGAAGAGGACTTGGTCTTGGACCAGAGGACAAACATGTCTTACACCACAGCAGAAAGGCCAAGTATGATGTTTGCAGCACTTGGAATTTCTGTTCTGATCCCTGTATTCCCAGCGAAGTAAGAAGCAGCTAAGATTTGGCTCACACCTATAATTCTAGCACAATCAGGGGCCAAGGTGCGAGGACCACTTGAGCTCAGGAGTTCAAGACCAGCCTCATCAATAGTGAGATGCCATCTCTACAAGAAAAAAAAAAAAAAAAAGAAAGAAAGAAAGAAAAATTGGCATAGTATCATGTTAGGTGCCTGTAGTCCCAGCTACTTAGGATACCGAGGCAGGAGAATGGATTGAACCCAGGCATTTGAGGTTTCTGTGAGCTCGTCTGATGCCTCAGCACTCTCTCATGGCCAGTCGAGTGAGACTTTGTCTCAAAAAATATACAAAAATAAAAATAAGATAAAGCAGTTGAGAATTTAGAGAGTGAAAGAGGTGTTAGAGTGGTGATGAAAGAGAAGTTTAGAAATAGTTGCCCACAAGGAAAGAACAGAGAATTGAGTATCATTCACTTGTTTAATAATATTATTAGTATTTCACTTAGAGTTAATGATTATGAATTTAAATGAGACCATTTAACAAGGTTGCTGGATTTTCTCCAGCCATGTTATCTGCTTGGCACAAGTGCTGAGTTGGTATGGGGTTCTGTTTCACTAGGGTTGGCGTTTTGTACAACCAATGTGACTGAGGGTGATGGCAAGGGAGCTCAGGGTGAATATGGCAGAGTGATTCTGTTAATAATATGGACCATTGAGTCTGGTCTGGGTGAGCAGTGGGAGGACTGAGGAATCAGCCTGTGAGCATTAGTCTTACAATTGATTTTAGCTTTATGTTGGATCACAGAGGCTGAAAACCCTGACTTCTAGGGTTATGTTAAGAGCAAGCACAAGTAGAACCTATCATAGTTCACTCTGTTGTAAACGAATTCTCCATCATTCTTTTAGCTGCATTCCTCTCTGTAATTTCATGGTGTTCAAATCAATGGTTTTATCTTAGGTGATGTTGTGTTTTTGATAGTCTTTCACACGTGGATTTTACAAAAGCACTTTTGAATTCTGAGGTTGTCAGAACAGAAACCGGTATAACAGAGTTTGCGGTATTTGTAAATGCTTTGCTTGTATCTAAAGAGACATTCACGTGACTTTGTTACTGTAACTTTCAGATGTATGTGTTTCCTCCAGCATAGAAAATAGGAATAACATAGAAAAATTAAACAAACATCTTAGAGTTTCAAAGAGTTATCCCATCATTGTTTTCTTTCTAACGTGAGCCTGGGGGTGTTCCTGACTTGTGTTTTCCACTGTATCTAGTTCCTTATGGCTAATTTCCCCTCCATTGTGCATATGTAGCACGTTTGCTCCCTTGTGGATGATTCTGGAACTGTCACATGGATGTTTTCTTGCTTTTTTAATAGGAAAAAAAGACAAAGTGCAGATATCATGGTCAATGGGATTTATTTTTTAAAAAGTATTGAAACTGAAAAACATAGATTCAAATCATTGGGCGTTAACCCCTATTTTATTATTTTTCAAATTTGAGATTATTTTAAGGACCACACTAACTGAATGTGGAAGAAGATGAGACTGAAAGTTAAATTTTTGACATTATTTTACAATACAAAAATGCAGAATTACAAAAGAGAACTCATTTCACCTTTATTTAAAACTATTAACATGCTGGGTGCAGTAGCTCACACCTGTAATCCTAACAGTCTAGGAGGCCGGCTGAAGCAGGTGGATTGCTTGAGCTCGCGAGTTTGAGACCAGCTGAGACCCCACCTCTTCTAAAAATAGAAAAAAACAGAGTATTGCTTGAGCCAGAGTTAGAAGTTGCTGTGAGCTATGACGCCATAGCATTCTACCCAGGGGACAGCTTGAGACTCTGTCTCAAAATAAATAAATAAATAAATAAATAAAACTATTAACATTTGAAATTTTACTGTAAAGGATCTGATGACTATCTTTAAATTAGATATTATGCAAATACAAACACAGAGGAGCCAGCCATTGATTAATTTTCACTTGCTAAGGCTACATATGAATTATACAAATTACGAGAAAGCTTATTCTTGATACTGTGTATATGTCAATCACTTTGACCTTTCTATGCCATATTAGAAAAATAACTTTAATGTGCCTAAGCCTTCATAACTTGGCTCTTACAGAGCAAGAAGTATCATAGCAATCATTCTTTCTTTGTTCACTATTTCATTCATTAAAAAAAAAATCTATTGAGCACTTACTATATTCTTGGCAGTATTTTAGGTTTTAGGAATAAGGCCTAATTCCCTTAAAATAGTTACAAGCTGATGTGGAGACAAAACATTGCAATACAATCCTCTAAATTTCCCTGTAGAAACATATTTAAGTTTTTTCTAGAATTTGTTAAGGCTTCCTAGGAAAGAGGACCTGAGCTATCCTGGAAGGTCTTGAAGTACACATGAGGATTGAGAGCCAAGAGTAAGGAGGCAAAGGCAGTTTCAGCCTTAGAGATCAGATGTGTGCAGATGCAATCTCATAGTTTTTTACCCTTGGTAGAGTGCCATGGCATCACAGCTGACAGCAACCTCAAACTCTTGGGCTTAAGTGGCTCTCTTGCTTCAGCCTCCCAAGTAGCTGGGACTACAGTAGGTGCCTGCCTCAACACCCGGCTATTTTTTTTGTTGCAGCTGCCATTGTTGTTTAGCAGGCCAGGCTAGCTTTGAACCCGCCATCCTCTGTGCCTATGGCCTGTGCCATAACCACCGTGCTACAGGCACCAAGCCTGCAATCTCATAATTTATTCACTCAGTCTAAGGATGGCTGCAGGTAACTTCAACATCATCATCATCATGTGGATAATTGGCAAGAAACTACTTAGTTGCTATGTATTCAAACTAGGTCTTAATACATAGTACCTACATGTTTTCTATCATCCACTTTATGAGTATATAGTATAATTATTCTCATTTTACATATAAGAAAATGAATCTTAAATTATGTTACTTGCTCAAAACTAGAGGTTACACTTTCAACTTCATGACCTGAACCTTGGCTCTTTGCTGGCTAGGAAGGTTTGCCCATAGTAAGAGCTCAAATACCAGTTGACAAGTACAGTTATTTCCTAAGAGTAGTCTGCCTTGATGTTTATGACATAGGTTGGTGAATAGGCTTAAGTATCTGTGGATGAATAATAAACATGAGAAATATTTAAGGAATGGAGAAAAATGTTGTATTATATTGGGGGAAAGGATCCTTTCAAATGTCTAACTCCTTAGTTCTTGGCAGGGTATCATGAATATATCATAGTGAGGCTGCATCAGTAGAGCCCCTCTCCTCTGCAACTGGGCAATGCTGTAGGTTCAAGGAAAGAAGATTCATAGTACCTATGTCAATGGGAAAGAAGGTATACTTGGAGAAATAATTTAAGGAGGTTCATGAATGACCTAGAGCCTTGAACAAGTGCACTCTTGGTGGTGGGTTTACAGTTTGGTTTTATACATTTTTGGGAGACAGGGATTACAAGAAAGGTCATAAATCAATATGTGGAAAACAAAATTGGTTGGCTCCAATAGGTAGGACATCTGTAAGTGGGGGGGCTACAGGTGATAGGTAGGTTTAAAGAGTCTTTCGCTGACAATTGACAAAAAGAGTTAGACTTTGTCTAAATGACTAGGTGTCAGGAAAAAGGAATGCTTAAGATAAAGGGTCTGTTAATTAGAGACAAAGTACTGAGCAGACTCAAGTGGTTTGCTATGCATGTTAAGGACCTGCAGGTAGGTCTTGCATAGTTTTAGGCCTGTTAGTGAGTTACCAAGGACGTCTCTAAGAAGGAGAAGGAGCAGGAGGAGGCCTGTCTGCTTCCTTTCTCCTGGCCTAGCAACTGAGTTTTAGGGATCTTTTGACCAAGAGGGGGTCTAGTCAGTCAGTTGCTTAGGAGTAGCCTTAATATTTTATCTTAGTTCACACCTACACCCTATAGATAAGTGTACATAACTCTTTTAAGAATAAAATACATTGTGATTTTTTGTAATTTATCAGTTGATGTATATAAATCACATTAGGTGAAAAATTAGTGGGTGATTGAAAATTTACATTTCATTTTTCTACAAGTGACAATAAATAAACCCTTCTAGGTTTAAAATACCACACTGACACATTTGTTATGTGAAAAGAGTGCTCAGGGCCATGAAATGTTTGCCATCTAAATATATGAAAAATGGCTTGAAGGACTGGAAGTTGATGAGATGAGAGAAGACTAGGAGGGAATCAGGCAACTTTTCTAAAATTATTGAGAAGTTGTTCCCTGGGGGGAAATTAGTCTGTTTCCAATTGAATATTTTAGACCAAGGAGCAAGATTCAAGTTGATTAAAAAAAATGAAAATTTTAACAATGCCTTTCAATGAAAAAAAGTCTGTATAAAATTGTGAACTTCCTGTCTCTGAATGTTTTGCAAAGGTTGAAGCTAAGATTTTGAAAAAGTAAATTCAAAGCCTTTATAGTAAGAATAGTCTATGAAGCTATTGTTTTCTAATTCCTCATAAATTTGGGTAGTTCATGCATTTCACCCATCATGATACTTAAATATATGACGTTTTTAAAAGTCCATTTAAATTGATCATTTCTTGTGCTACACCTTATGAATGTTTGGATTGAGCTTTTGTAATTTTTTTTTTTTTGAGACAGGATTTCTCTGTGTCACCAAGGGTGGAGTGCACAGGGTGAACACAGCTCACTGCAAACTTGAACTGCTGGGTTCAATCTACTATCCTGCTTCAGCCTCCCAGGTAGCTAGAACTACAACCACCACACCCGGTTAATATTTAAAATAGAGACAATATCTCTATGTTTCTCAGGCTGGTCTTGAAATCCTGTCCTCAAGCACTCATCCTTAGAGTCCTGAAATTTTGGCATTACAAGTATGTGCCACTGTGCCTTGCTAATATTTTGTAAATTTTATTTTTTTTCCATTGAGTAGTAGTTATTTCCAAACAAGATGCTTTCCTTTACACAGATTAAAAGAGGCTCAGAATTTTTCAAATGGAGTTTTTATTAAACCATAATGTGAAGTTTTAAATTACCAAAAACTTCAAACATAGTAGTGTGAGTTCTTATACAGCCTTTATTTCTCCAAATATTAACATTATATAACAAAAGACAATTATTGAAACCAGAAAATTTACATTGACACAGTACCATTGACTAATTACAGACTATATTTGAATATTGCCTATTGTCCCTTGGTCTTGGTTCACATCCAGTATCATTTATTGCAGGTATTTACCCTATTTCCTTCTAGAATAGTCCCTCAGTATTTTATGACCTTGAGTTATGAAGAATCCTAGGTATTATAGTTATTTTGTAGACTGTTCCTTAATTTGAGCTTGGCTAGTATTTTCCTGTGGTTAGACTGAGGTTATTCTTTACTTCACAGAAACTCCACAAGAGGTGGTGTTTATTGGTCCAATAAACATGGAAAAAAATGCTCATTACTAATCATCAAGGAAATGCAAATCAAAACCAAAATGAGGTATCACCTTACCCCAGTTAGAATGGCTTTCATTAAAAAGTCCAAAAACAACAGATGCTGACATGGATGAAAAGAGAAAAGAATGCTTGTCACCCTTTCTTTATGTGTACTTTTTTCTTAATGGTAAGAAACTTGATTCTCGTTATCCACAATCTATTTACTTATTTGCTTTACTTATTTACTTACTAAGCAAATAAGTAAATATGTCAGATACATAAAGCCCTAAAACTTGTGAAAAATTTGCTTTACAAGTCCAATATTTGTGTACAATTCTTTTTGTCTTTAGACAAAGTTGGGTGTTAGGTCAAAAGTGTATGGCCATATGTAAGTCTAGTACTTTAGGAGGCCAAGGCAGAAGGATTGTTGAAGTCAGAGTTCAAGACAGTCTGAGCAAGAGCAAAACCGCAGCTCTATACACACACACACACACACACACACACACACACACACAATTAGCTAGGTGCCTCTAGTCCCAGCTTCTCGGGAGACTGAGGCAGGAAAATCACGTAAGCCCAACAGTTTGAGAGTTCAGTGAGCTATGATCATCCACTGCACTCTAGGCAAGAAAACAGAATGAGATTCCATACAGGGGTGGGGTGGGGGGAGTGTGTGATCAAAACACTGTTTCCCAAAATCTTAGGTTAAGTTTTCCCTATTTCCTTAGTGTAATTTTATTATTTGTTTGTAAGAAAGTTATACCCATTTGTTACTATTTATCTTCCATTTCTAGATCTTTCCAAATCCTGCTTGATTTTTATCTTTTAGTTTTTTTGGATATGTAAAAATTTTCTATGGTTTTAACACTAGAATTATAAAAAAGTTATAGAAATGCCATTTTTTTCCTCATCCCTTGTTCTCTAGTCCCATTATGCCTTTCTTTCTACTCAGTTTTCATCTACTTTCTGTAGATAATCAATTGCACTAGTTTTTGTTTTATTCTGTCTACATTTATTTTTGCACAAAAAAGACCAGATTCATACACCTTTTCTTATGTTCCTTTCTTTATTACATAAATGATAGCATACTTACAGATATGTTTTTGTACTTTGCCTTTAAGGTTGTGAAATCACTCTATTTCAGTTGGTAGAGATCTTATAAATCTATTTCCTCAATGAATGGCACCATGATCCATATAAATGCAAAACAAAACCTAGGTAGAGTCCTTGACTCCTTACTTTCCTTCATAGAATGCTTTAATGAGGCCTCTAGAATTTATCTCCAAGCATATATTCATATATATGTGTACATATATTCCTATTTTTTAATATATTCCTACTTCTCTTCATATTTCCTCTTTGGGGTGGCAATTAATATGAAGAAATCGTATCTATGCCACCTATATTTATCCCTTGTTCTACCTGAAAAATCTCCTACCTAGTGTCCCACACAAATCTCACAATTTCAACTATCTTTTCAAAACTATTTAATGGCTTTCACTTACTTCTAAAATAAACTAAAAATTCTCTCCCTTGTAGATTCTAGCCCCGAGCAAGCTGTCCAAATGCATCTTGTGTGTTTCTGCTCCACACTAATATTCGATCATTTCCCCGGATACACTGTATGATTTTCCCTCACAAGGCAGTTAAGTCACTGATTTCTTTATGCAATGTTCTTATTTTTCCTCCTCATCTGACTTGCTCTTACCCTTTTGGTTTAGCTTTAAGGTCACCTCCTTCTGGAGACATTTTCTGCCACTTTTTCTAAAATACTTCTCCCTTCCTTAAATAATTGTTTATCTAATCAGTCCTATTCCTTCACAGCCACACTTGCAATAATAAAATGTAGATTTATTATTGTACACTTATACAATAATAAATGTATATATTTATTAATATATAATAGTTGTACCTATTTATGGGACATGTGATATTTTGGTACCTGTATGTAATGTGTAGTGATCAAACAGGACTATTGGGATATTTACCTCAAACATTACAATTCTTCTCTTCTAGATATTTTAAAATGTATAATAGATTATTGTGGACTATAATTTCCACATTGTACTAACAAATACCAGGACTTTTCCTTCTCTCTAAGGGGTACTTTTGAAGACTGTAACCAACTTCCCTTCATCCCTCTCTTCCAGCTTCTGTGAACCATCATTCTACTCTCTCCCTTAGGAGAGCCACTTTTTAGCTCCCACCTAGGAGTAAGAATCTGTGAGATTTGTCTGTGCTGGGCTTATCTGACTTAACATAATGACCTCCGGTTCCATCCAGGTTGCTGCAATTGATAAGATTCAATTCCTTTCTAATGGCTGAATAATATTTCATTGTGTATATATATTACATTTTCTTTATCAGTTCAGTCATTGATAGGAATATGGTTTGATTATGTGTCATGGCTATTGTGAATAGTTTTGCAATAAACATAGGAGTGCAGGTAGATCTTCAATATACTCATTTCCTTTCTTTTGAAACATACCCAGCCATGGGGCTGCTAGATCATATGGTAGATCTATTTTTAGTTTTTGAGGAACCTTCATACTGTTTTCCATAGTGGCTGTACTATTTTACCTTCCCACCAACTAAAATATAGATTAACAGATTTTTTTTTAATAACAGAATTTAGGAAAAGTTTTTAAAAATGGTACCAGTGAAAACATTATATGACAAGTTTTCTGAACTGTTCACTAACTAAAGTGGAAAATACCATCATGTCACTTTTGTTTTTCACCTTAAAATGAGCTTAGGCTCCTAATTGCTAGAGTATTATATATACCAATATTCCTGTCCTATGGAATCTTCTCTCCTGAATGATCCTGAATGATTCTGTGCAGTTTAAGTGGGCTAGTCTAACATTTATTCAGGTGGGACAAGCCTAGATTCAGATTAGTTCTTTCCTGTCACTGCTTCTTGATGCCACATTTCGTAGCTGCAAACAAGTGGTAGGTAATGCTGAGCCACTGTTGAGCCACATCTTTGTATGTCACATTGAGCTTATGGGCTATTGATCATCCCTTATTCAATGACCTAGACGTACTGAATTCACAGCATTGCCATTTTTAGAACTCAGGTCATTTATTTCCATAGATAGCCATTGCCCATAGCTCAAGTAACCTAAGAAATCAACCAGATATCTTTAGGCATTTGCTCCCATGGATCAAGATCCAATAACTATTTTCTTTTCTCTGGGCTTTATACCACCAATAGTTGGAAAACTTTTATTTTTTGCCATTTGAAACATATCTTCATGGGCGCTCCTCACTGGATCATATCTAGAAAATATTAGAAATAATCTAATTATTTTAACATCAAAATTTTTGAAATTACATCTAATGATGTCCAAAAGATAGGGTAAAAACCCACAAAGAATGAGATTTTAAAAATATAAAATGTTAATATATGTATATATATTTACTATGCATAAGAATGCATGTGCGGGCAGTGCCTGTGCCTCAAAGGAGTAGGGCGCTGGCCTCATATGCCGGAGGTGGTGGGTTCAAACCCAGCCCCGGCCAAAAAACTACAAATACAATAAAATAAAATGAAATAAAATAAAATAAATATATATGATATGATGAAGATAACAGCACCTTTTGTGGGCATTGAGATTTTTCTTTGCTTTGCTTTTTAATATTTACTAAACTTTCTAAATGAATATACTTTATGTATTTTGTAAGTTGGACATAATTTTCTCAATTGAAATTCAGTAAGTTTTAAAAATACCCAACTTGCATCATAACAAAAAGAATGTGGTATCTCATTGTGGTAGAGACCACTAGCTTTTTAATACATACTTGGACCTTGTCTTTTCCTATAAATTGTATTTTCATATTCATAAACACACCACACACACACACACACACACACACACATATACAAACACACACACAGATAAAATTCTTAGTTTAGCCTTGTTTTCCTTTTCATTCCAGTATGAAAAATCTAGAAAGTTGAGCCAAAGGAAAAAATTAAGCTTTTTTTTTTTTTTTTTTAAAGACAAATCTCACTTTGTTTTCCAGGTTAGAGTGCTGTGATGTCATCATAACTCACAGCAACCTCAAACTCCTGGGTTAAAGTGATCTTCTTCCTGCAGCCTTCCAAGTAATTGAGACTACTGGTGCCACCACAATGCCCAGCTAGGGACGGGGTCCTCATGCTTGTTCTGGTTGTTTTGATCTCTTGAGGTCAATGGATCCTCTTGGGTCAGCCTCCCAGAGTTCTAGGGTTGCAGGTGTGAGCCACTGTGCCTGGCCAAAATTAAGCTTTTAAAATGCATTTGAATAGTATTCTTTTTCTCTAAAAGCTGTCCTCTAAAGTAGCATTATCATTCATGGTAGTACAGACCAAGATATCTTGTTGGAAATGAAGAAATGGGGATGTAGTCACACTAGAAACTGGAATCTAAGATTTCAAATTCACATGCTACCTCCAGTTGTCTGTAGTATGTCATAGTAATTGAGTGTGAGAATTAGAATGAGAGATCTCTCTGATATGGATTGAGTCTGACTTTACTCCTTGTAAGCTTTGTGACCTTAGTCTAAACATTTGTCCCCCTATGCCTTAATTTCTTTATTTATAAAATGGACATATACAAAGTACTAATGTTCAGTTTTAATGAAGAAAATGTATGTAAGTGCTTAGTCCTGCATCAGGCAATTAATAAAATGACCAGTTATCATTAGCTCGTATTATAATTATATTTTCTCTGCACACAGGTATGTCTCCTTTGATTTTCTTTTCCCCTTCCTTCTTCCTTCCCTTCCTTCCTTTCTTTGTTTTGGCAGAGTCTCACTATGTCACCCTGGTAGAGTGCCGTCGTGTCACAACTCACTGCAACCTCAAACTCTTGGGCTTAATTGACTCTTTTGCCTCAGCCTCCTAAGTAGCTTGGACTAAAGGTATCCACCACAATGACTGGCTATTTTTGTTGTTGTTGCAGTTGTCACTGTTGTTTTATCTGGCCCCAGACGGATTCGAATCCCACAGCCTCGGTATATGTGGCTGGCACTCTACTGACTGAGCTACGGGCACCGTCTTGATTTTCTTATTATAAAGTATCTAAATACACTTTACCTTATAGGTGAGTTTTACAATTACCTAATGTTAATAAGGCAATTGAAAATATATCTGGATATTATTTAATTTTAATTCCCCGGCCGCAATAAATGCCTTCGGTTTGCCAGTGTGAAGAATAACCTATTAATAAAACTGTCAAATGAATTGCCAAAACATTTGTGTTTATTGCCATTCACTGAATCCTAAATCCTAAGATGCCTTTCTAATATAATGAGAGATCAACATTTTATATTATTTAAGAACCAATTCTGTAGCTATTCTATTTTTTTTAATTAACTTTATCCATTTATTTTTTATGTAAAAATTTTGAATGCCCTGGAGACAAATTATCATTTGGGCTGAAAAAGTATGACTAAACTTAATGCTCATGAGAGGAAGAAGGCAAAGAATAAGAAAAACAGAATTCCTTCCTCTTTCAAAGGATGGGCAAGGTATCAGAGCTTTCCGTAGAGACTGAAGCAGGCCTTTCTTGCTGAGATATGAAAGGAAGAGATGCCCTACATTTAAATATCTGGAGTATACCTCCCATTTAAAAAACAGCTCAGCTAATCATCTAGAGAGGAAGAAGAGGGTAAAGTAGCCTGTGAACAAGTCCTTTTTGTGGTGTTAAAGGAAACTAATTAATGAATAGCACATGTCTAACGAGGTTGAGAAGTCCCCCTTGGAAAAACTCATCTTACATAAAAAGAAGAGAGAGGCCAACTGGGTTATTTGCATGGAGTGGGACAGTTCTAGTAAATGTCAAAATTATACTCATCTAATGGTCTTGTTCACTGTCTGTTATAATTTTTAATCATATGTGTAATTATATAAATGCAATATATAGCTTAATATATATATAAGGTCAATAAGAAATCTTACCCAGACTTCCTGCAATGACATATTTCCCTCTCCTTTTTAAATACTGAATGATGATAGTTAATTTTGAATTTTAATTGACATAAAAAATTTAATTGTGCACATTATAATATTCTTGAACTACATAGAAGAAAATAGTAAAAATAGTAAAAAAGAAAATAGTAGAAAATCAGAATTTAGGACATGATTGTTCATTGACTCTCACAATAAAGCAATTGACTTCGCATATTACTAAAATTTCCATTTTTAAAATATTAACTGGGTTCCTGGGATGTTTAACTAAATTATATTAATGATATAATTGTAAGAATTAAAACTGGATGTTCTTTCCCATTATTGATAAATATTTGTTTTTAAAAATTTCGCAGTAAGGAATAGTTTACTTTAAATAGATGGATATTTTGAAATTATGTTTTGAGGAAATAGTGCCATTAGGCTTGAGGATTGACCTGTTTTTCACCAATTTTATTAACAGTACATTTTTCCAAATCATCATTTTGTTGAAAAACAGTGACTCTTCATTATTTTTAAGGAGACTGCGTAGAGAGTTTCTGTGAGATTGATGGACATTCTCTGAAAAACAAGTATCCTGGGGATCTGTTTCTCAGACAGTGATTTCCCACGACTGTCACTCAAGGTCACCGTATTGCCGTCCTCAGTGTTCAGTTCTCAGAACTCATCTTCCAACCTGTTATGAGCATTTGACTCAGGCCTCTCTTGTGCATTTGCCGCCTGTAGCTGTAATGCCTCCACCTCTCTCGCTTTCCTCCACTCCGCCGTCCTCTCATCTGGGTCTACTGTGTAGTATAGTTCTCTTCTGGACATTAGACCTCTGCTCTTTACCCAGAACTCCTGCCACATGTAATCCATACAGCATCCAGAAGAGTCAGTGATATTGGTTATGTTGTGACAAGATCATTTTTAAAACTATTGCTTCCTACATCTATTTATTTATTTATTGGTGATGGGGTCTCACTTTGTTGCCCTGGATTGAGTGCCATGGAGTCATCATAGGTTATAGCATCCTCAAACTCTTGAGCTCAAGTGGTTCTCTTGTCTCAGCTTCCTGAGTAGCTGGGACTACCAGCTAGTTTTTCTGCTTATAGTAAAGTTGGGGTCTTTTTCTTGCTCAGGCTGGTCTCCGACTGCTGAGCTCAAACAATCTGCCTGTCTCTGTCTTGCAGTGTGATGGGATTACAGGTGTGGCCCCCCCCTGCACCCGGCCTGCTTTCCCCATTTTAAATGGCCATCAGTGCGCAGATCTAACTCATTTCCTGTGAAGGGAAATATTCAGACTGTTGTATTGCTGCTTCTTGCTGCTGTCAATAAGTTCTTAGGATAGAGATGAAGTCCCCCTAGAGCTAGCCAACCTGCAAACAAAGGCCAAAGTGAATACTGCTTTGATAAAAGCAGGTGCTATCTGCCTCTAGCCTGTAGTAATAAACTGATTGAGAGTGTAATGTAGGGCCACATAAGGTAAAAAAAAAAAAAGGAAGCCATTACAAGTCATGGCTGCAAAGCAGTAGACTTTGCAGAAAATATGATTGTGGTTCCAAGTCTTTTCAAGCATCTTTCTTTAAATGTTAAGGCAAAATAATGAGAGCCAGTCCAAGTGCAAAGATCAGATTAAGGATAACACTTCACTGCTTGTATCAGTCACCTCCTATGCACGGCCTCATTTCCTCTTCAATTCATCTCTGATTCCAGTCTCTGCTACACTGAAAATTTCTGGGCAAGATTCGGCTCACTTTCCCTCATGGCACTGGTATTAGTCAGGGTTCTCCAGAGAAACAAAATTACTAGGATACAGATTGGCATCTACTATATATCTGCACTTACTTCTGTCTGCGTGTGTATAGGAATTGGCTCACGTGATTATGGAGTCTGAGAACTTTTACAATCTGCTTTCTGTAAACTGGAGAACTAGAAAAGCTGGTGGGGTAAATTCAGTTTAAGTTTAAGCTTCAGACCCAGGAACACCAGTGTTTAAGGGCAGGAAAAGATAAATGTTCCAGTTCAAAAGAAGTAAATTCATCTTCCTGCCTCCTTTTGTTTTGTCCAGGTCCTCAAAGGATTAGACAAGAGTCAGTTCTCTCTGTGAGTGCTACTGTCTCATATGGTCTATTACATCTATTAATTCAAATT
Source organism: Loris lydekkerianus (assembly GCA_963574355.1). Classification (NCBI taxonomy): domain Eukaryota; kingdom Metazoa; phylum Chordata; class Mammalia; order Primates; family Lorisidae; genus Loris; species Loris lydekkerianus. Next base: position 11,972 of record CAUYPK010021339.1, on the reverse strand, counting down.
CTAATTTTTTCCAGAATCACCTTCAGAGACCCACCTATATAAAATGTTTTACTACCTATCTGGGCGTCCATTAGCCCAACTAAGTTAATATATAAAATTAAAAATCACAGTGACTTACTTCAAGGCATATACTTTGTGTTAATATTATCCTGCCCCAGAGCTATTCTTTTGGGAATGGGACTTTTGTAGAGCCCACGCAACACTCATATCTCAGGGAAACTGGGTTGACCCTCAACTAACGGGGAGTACAAGGCAGTGGCAGAATGCACCTTTGCGTCTTCTCTTGCTGAAAACTTGTGAGAAGTATTTCATAAAACTCTTCAGAAACTCTATATAAAACCAGTCATCTGCCATGTTGGTGTTTTTGAAACTTCTCTTTTTCCAATTCAAATTTAAATCTTGCATTCCTACATCTTGTGGACAAATTTTCCAATAAACTATTTACACACAAAGATTCTTGGGCACTGGGTCGTGTGTAGGGGGGACCTAGGCTAAACCCTCCTTTCAGAGGTCCTTAAGGGACTTGAGTTGAGATAAAAAGGAATGGGCACAACACAGAGGCCAGGGCAAGTATCGCAAGGCTGGAAAATTGTGGCAAAATGAGACATCTGTCTGTGGTAGCTCACACATCTGTCTGTCATAACTCACATCTGTCTGTGGTAACTCACACATCTGTCTATGGCAGCTCACACATTGGTGGCAGCTCACGCATCTGTATGTGGCAACTCACATCTGTGTGTCGTAACTCATACTTCTGTCTGTGGCAGCTCACATCTGTCTGGTGCAACTCACACATCTGTGGCAACTCACATATCTGTGACAACTCACACATCTGTCTGTGGCAGCTCATACATGGAATCACCTGGGAATAAAGCTCAATCGTGCAAGTCTCTGAGGCTTGCTTTGCCAAGGAACCTATAAGTATGACTTAAAACAATATCTGGTCTCTACAGTGGCACCAGCAGTCAGTGGCTTGTAGAAGACCCTAAGAATACATTTTTTAAAGTGTGTGTCAAATATGACTATGGAGGATAATGGACAAAAAGTCCTTTGCTGCGAACAGAACCAGAAGCTTTGAAGTTGGCTAATAAAGGAATTGATTCTACTTACAGAGAAAAAGCTTGTTTGCTCTTTCTGGTCAGCAGGATGTGAAAATTGCTATGGAGATTTTCTAAATGTGAGCTTTTATTATATTATACACATGTTTTGAAAGTAGATAACGTATCCATAAGCAGCTACATTTTAGAGAGCTGAATTTACTGAAGGCTTCTGCAGTTCTTTTTCAAGGCACTAATGTAATGGTGCTTGTTGTCTCTCTTAGGAAGAATGAACATGTTCCTTATTATAGAAAAGAGGAAGGATGCACATTGATATTTCAATGATCAAAGTGGTAGACTAGCTGAGAAAATAGTTTTCCCGTAATATCTATTTTCTTGTTAAACTGTAGTGTAATTTCTTATTTTTACCTAGACACAAAACTACTCAGAATAAAGACATTTTCCATTGCCCCCTCTTCCCAGTTAGATAACTCCATATGCCTATGTTCTGGCCAATGTTGCCTGAACAGAAGTGATTTGTGCAAGTTCTGAGTCATGTCCTAGAGAAAGGCCAGTGTCCTTTCTTCCCCACTTCTTCCATTCTAGTAGGCTTAATTATACACAGGAAGACTAGAGATATGCACAAAAGAATTGAGTTATGCTCTGTCCTCATTGACAGAATAAAAATGTAAACTCCTATTAGTTGACAACTGTCAGTCAAATATTTGATATACATTACATATTTTCATCCTGATTACAACTCTTTAAGGTTGAAATGATTGTAACTGTTGTATAGATAATAAAACTGAAGGTGAGGAAGGCTTATCAACTTGCCCAACAAATGTTTAGCAACTTGACCTGATGGATTCAAACCTAATTTTATTCTATTTCCAATTACTTTTATATTTTAATTATTTATATTGTCTTGCAGGGATTTTATATTAGAATTTTCTCTTGTTATTGACTTGTTTTTAAACTAGCACTAAATATATTTTCTGCTTAATATGAGACAATTAAAAAACCACAATATTATTGTAGACAATCTTACCATTTTCCATTTGACTATCTTACTTTTATTGTTGTGTTTTAAAATTGTGTTTTAAAATGTTAAAATTGTGTTTATATAAGTATTAATTTTTAATTAACTTTTGAATATATGACTATAATATTAGTTTTATTCCTACCTATTCTAATAGGTATTTGTGATTTCATTTAGGTGAATGTGTACTTAGTGTTAAAAATATATTTAAATTTTAACATAGCATAGCCTATTTTCTATGTCAAATCACAACATAAATTTTAAAGACCAGTCTTTTATGGTTAAAAACTTGTCAATGGAGCAGAAAAGCATTATTCATTGTATCCTTCACAAGACACATTTTATAACATGAAGCAATATGGGGATTCATCACTGTGTTGACAAACGGTTGAATAAAATCTTTTGGTTATTGTTTTCCTGCCAAATTGACTAGACCAGAAAAATAAAAACAAACAAAAAACCAAAGACTCATGACCACAACTCCAAAAACTATAACAAACTATTGTATAAATCTTGGTTGATTCAAACGAATATAGTTTAAATATTTTATCAATCATCTCACATTATTTGATTAATAATAATTTAATTATAGTTTAAATTCTTTTTAGTGACCTCACGAGACAGGCTTGCAAATTTTTATTGCCTCTATATAAATAAGAATCATGAAGAAACATAGAAGTAAGTAGTGGTATGTTGAATATAGTAAGATATTCAATAATAGTATGGTTTTGCTAATATTGGTTTTTCTCAAATATATTGTAGAGTATAGACATATGGTACTCATTGTTTAGTACAACAAGTTTTTTTTTTTTCTTTTTTGAAGAGAAATATGCCAAATATGCCAAAATATATTTCAAAGATTTAAAAGAGAAAAAGAATGCACAGAATTAGGATATTAGCACTGGAAAATGTAAGTCTTTATATTTCAAATGATAGTATGCAGATGCTCTACTACAATTTATAACAAAGAAATAAATGGCAACTATATTTGTAAATTCCTTATGTTTTATTTGTAGGGAAAGTTTATCCAGGCAAACTTGTGGAAATATAGTATTTTGGGAATGAATCTGATTATACATTTTTGTAATATTGTTTCAAAATGAGTATCTGTATAAATTCAAGTTATTTATTTACTTATTTTTTGCAGTTTTTGGCCGGGGCTGGGTTTGAATCCGCCACCTCTGGCATATGGGGTTGGTGCTCTACACCTTTGAGCCACAGGCACCACCCTCAAGTTATTTTCTTAAATAAAAAAGAACAATATTAAAACTTAAAACATCCTTTTCAGTGTCTTGATTCTAAGATCTTATTAAGGACTTCTCAGAGACTTTGATACCTTCCAACGGATTTTATTTAAATGTCAGCTTCTAGCAGATGAGGCATCTGTGTTTAAAATACTACATGTAATTTTTCAAGAATTTACATATGGTCTACTCTATGGTCTAATTGCTTTGTATACAGCATTTTGGCTCCTGTGTACATTAGAAAAACACATTTCCACAAAGAGGATGACAATGTTGAAAGAACATCTGGTCTCCTAATTACTGACCTTCCAGACATAAATATATCATAACCCAAGTGTTTGAGTGTTTGACCATTAAGTTTGCAAACTCATCCCAGAAAAAGTTCTACATATTTCATTGTTGCATATCACTATGTTCACCTGAGAAGTGCTCCCTTTGGAGGCTATGTACCTGTGTAAGCACTTAGTCTACCATTCAATGCAATTTTGTAACTCTTTTGCCTGGAATGACCATTAGATCTGTTGTCATACTACACATAAAAACATGCCACGTTAATGAATGCCACTCAGTAAGACACCACCACATGTTGACACCAACATAGCTATAAGACACTGATATACAAGATTATGAAACCTTACTGAGTTGTTTGTACAGTGCTGCTAATGAAAGCCCACTGTGCAAGGTTGTGAATTTCACTGTCAGACCATCATATGACAACAGCTCTGATGGCCATTCCAGAAAAAGACCTCCAAAATTGCTTTGAAGGGTGAATTAGGTACTGGTGTTGATGCATAGCTTCCTAAGGGGAGTACTTTGAAGGTGGCTGTAGTGATACTCACTAATGACAGAGGTGGCATTTTATCTAGGATCAGTTTGCAAAATTAATTGTCAGACCTCATGAGTTTTCATTTGTTTTTAATTTTTTTGTTATGGTAAAACACATGTAATATATAATTTGTCATTTTAGCCATTTTAAAATGTACAATTCTGTGGTCTTCATGATACTCACAATGTTGCACAACCATCACCATTATCATTTCCAAAACTTTTTCATCACCTTAACTAGGAAATCTTTATTCAATAACTCCTCTCCTCATTGCTTCTCTTTCTAGGACCTGGCAAACTCTAATTTATTTTCTTTCTCTATATACTTGTCAATTGTGTATTTTTCTTATAAATAGAATCATTACTGCCTTTTGTATATATTTTTTGAAGAAATGTCTATTATTAAGTCCTTTGCCTATTATTAATTTTTTTTTCTTTTTTGGTGTGTGTTTTTGTTGTTGAGTTTTTTTCTTTGTATATTCTGGATATTAAACTCTTACCAGATACATGATACCAAATATTTTTTGTCTTTCTGTAGGTTGTTTTTGTACACTCTTAGTAATGTCCTTTGGTGCACAGAAGTTTTTAATTTTGAGAAAGTCCAGTTTATCTATTATTTCCTTTTGTTTCTTGTGCTTTTGGTGTCCTATTTAACAATTCATTGCTAAATCCAAGGTCATAAAGATTTATCCCTATATATTTTTAAAAGCTTTATGGTTTTTGCTCTCATATTTAAGTTGTTAATCTATTTAGCTAATTTTTGTATGTTGTATTGGTGAAGAGTTCAATTAGAATTTTCAGTACATTGTTAAATAGCAGTGGAGAAAGTAGACTTTCTTATCATGTTCCTAATCTTAGGGACACTAGCTTCTTAGGGGGAGTACTTTGAGGAAGTACTTAGGAAGGAAGCTTTCAGTCTTTCACCACTGACTTTGATTTTAGCTGTGCATTTTTTATAAATGCCCTTTATTATGTTGAAGTTAGTCCCTCTATTCCTAGTTTTCTGTTTTTTTTTTTTTTTAGTTATGTGAGAGTGTTGCATTTTGTCATTGTCTTTTCTATATCCCTAAGATTATCATGTGTGTTATTTATTTCCAATAGTATGGTATATTACATTGATTGATTTTCATATGGTGAACCACCCTTGCATTCTTAGGATAAATCCCACTTGATATAGGTCTAGGATGATCTATTGTGTTTTAACCATAATCTTTTATCCTAGGCAACCACAAGTCAGTACTTCAGCTTGCAATGTTTTCAAGCAATATCCACTGTTTTTTCCTAGGGTGAGTTTTGAGTTAAGTGATACAGAGATAAATCCCTTGCATCAGCCCTTTGTGGAGCCCCAGCCAAGTTAGACCAGACAGCTGGAATACTTGTGAATACGGTGTGTTCACCCCCTTTGGGTGCCTCTCTGGGAATGCGAGCTTTCCTCTTCTAGACTGATGTCATACCGTGGAGGACATTTGTCAAAGGCAAGTAAAATGCTACAAAGTTTTCCTGCCATTTTTTAATACCTAGTACTATTTTCAGCACATAGGAAGTACTCAATAAATTTTCTGGAATAATTGAGTGCTTGCAAAAAGTAAACTTTTCTTGTTGATAAACATGTATATGAATAGTGTGTTTGTATGTGTGTATGTTCACATACATATATCTCTTCCTTCCAGTGGGACAAAAAGAGTGAGCACTGGGACTTTCTTTCAAGCAGTTGCTCAGATTTAAGGCAGAAGAGGAGGAGGAAGTGGTTGGTTTTGAAGGAAGAGGAAGGGGTTGGTTTTGAAAGCTGCAGCAATCAAATATCAAAAATAGAACCCAACTTTTTATTAGATTATGATAGTTATTTTAATATCTGTTTTCCTCAACTGACTCAAAGCTTGCAAGTTCCAAACCATTTCTGTGTTTGTTTCTGAATATCAAGCATCAATTGTAGTGTATGGCATGGAGTAGATCCTCAATGGTGTCAAGTACATGAAATACATGAAAGACGTACCTGCTTAATAGTGAAGGTGCACACATTCTAATAGCTGAGAATGTTCTAAAGTGATTTTAAAGGGATTATTTGGAGAGTAATTAATAGAGAAACTCCATGGCATGTGAACTTTTTATTACCAAAGAAGAATCTGGTATTAATATGTGAAAAATGTGCTTATAGGCCATAGAGATATACATATATATACACCCACACTCACATATAAGGGCTGTCTGGAAAGTATTCAGCCATGTAATATGAGAATAGTATTAAAGATGGCTGGATACTTTCCAGAAAGCTCATATATATATGTGTGTGTGTATTTGTATGTGTGTGTGTGTGTGTGTGTGGGGGGGCTGCCTGGAAAATATTCAGCCACGTAATATGAAAGATAGTATTAATGATGGTTGGATACTTTCTAGGAAGCTCTCGTGTGTATGTGTGTAGTAGTACTAGTAGTACTTCCCCTCTCAAGTGAAAATTCTAAAAATAAGCAATTCACAAGTTTTGAATTGTGTGCTGTTCTGAGTATTGTGATGAAATCATGTGCCATCTCATCGCCTCCTATCTGGGACATAAATCATCATTATCCAGTATATCCTAGTTGTCTGTGCTACCTGCCTGTTAGTCACATACTAGTCCTCATGGTTATCCCATCAACTATTCTGATATCGTAGTGTTTGTGATCCAGTCATCCTTATTTTACTTAATAATGGCCCCCAAAGCCTAAAAGCAGGGAGGTTGGCAATTTGGACATGACCAAGAGAAGCTGTAAGTACTTCTCTTAACTGAAAAGGTAAAAGTTCTCAGCTAAATAAGAAAATAAAAATGTATTCTGAGGTTGCTAAGATCTATAGTAAGAATGCATCTTCCATTCATAAAATTATGAGAAAGAAAAAAGACATTTGTGCATTATACACAGGGTTTGATACCATCTGCAGTTCCAGGCATCTCATGGAGGTTGTGGAATCTGTCTTCTGAAGACAGATTGGTAAGAGGGACAATCGAGCATGTAGGAGGGCATTTAGTGGGTGTGGGAAAGATGCCCAAGGCAAGCATGCTGACTTGGGAATTGGGAAGCTAGAGGTCTGATTCTATTTCTGTCATGAATTAGTTGGAAAGTCCTTAAGCATTTCATTCCTTGGCTGTTTACTCATTTCTGAAATGAAAGGATTGGTATTAATGTTCTCTAAATATGTTGAAATTCTCAGTTCCTATGAATACGTCTGGCTCATGGGCTTTTACCCTCACTTACAATGGAAGAAGTAGATGAATCTTGAGCTGTTTGGGTCCAGTAAAAACATTTCACTGCATTCAGGTATAAGTAGTTCTTGTCACTGATCCATGTTGAGGTGCCTCATGTGGCAGAGAGGTTGCAATGATTTATGAACTTATCCTGTCTATACAGATTTATTACAGCCTATTTTATTGATTTTCTTCAATTCAGAAAATCTTCTAAACTAGGTTATTCCCTACTCAGAATTGGACACACTAAAAATCTCAGGTTGTAAACAGAAACTAAAAGGAATACAAAAATTAGAATGATTAGGCCTTCATGGAAAAGGCTTGATTGAAAATAAGCTCCCACTTTAAAATTCTGGAAACAATTAAAAAAACTTTTAGGCTTGGCACCTATAGCTCAGTGAGTAGGGTGCCAGCACATACACCCTAGTTGGCAGGTTCGAGCCTGGCCTGGGCCTGTTAAACAATGACAACTGAAACCAAAAAACAGACAGGCATTGTTGTGGGCATCTGTAGTCCCAGCTACTTGGGAGGTTGAGGCAAGACAATTGCTTAAGCCCAAGAGTTTGAGTTTGCTGTGAGCTGTGACACCAAGCACTCTACTGAGGGCAGCATAGTGAGACTCTGTCTCAAAAACAAACAAACAAATAAAACTTTAAAATTGAATATATTTATGTAGTCAATATGTATACAAATATTGGGTATACACACACGTGTGCATGTGCACAAAAACTATGAAGTACACCTTAATGAAATTTTTCAAAATATTATCAAGGTCCTAGAAACTTCTGTCATGTTTCCTTCTAGTCACTACTTTTCCCAAAAAAGTACTAATATTCTGGAGAGTACATCCATATTGAAGACCAGTTTTACCTCTATTAACATAGCTTTAAATTATTCTTTTTTTTTTTTTAAAGAAAAATGGCATATTGAGAAGGTCCTAACATAATTTTCCTTTTTCTGAAATGTGAATGTACTTCCCAAATTTACCTTACTGAGTTTGTGTTTTATTGTGTTTCTCATTCACAGAATCCTGCTATTATATCATGTTATGTGCAAAGTTTACTTTTAGGCTCCTCACTCACATTTATAGCATCATGGTAGTTACACAATTTGCGAAATCATATGAATAAGACAAATTTCTGATACCTGCCTTCACTTTCCACTTTACCTCTGACCAGACTTTGGTTCCTGTTGCATTTGCCAAGGGCTTACTCTTAAAATTAAAATGTAGCCTCGGAAGTTTCCATTAACCTTGATTTAACAGGTCTAACTTACTTAATAATAATTTATGTAACTGAGGTAGTAGGTCTTACGTGAGGTACAACCAGTAATTTTTGATGTGACCTACATATTGCCTAATGGAATATCAGAGCTCTGCCACTGGCCATGGGTAGATAAACAAAATTCACAGTATAGGAAGGCAGGGTGCTATCATGAGGTGCCTTTGAAGCAGTGAGATAAAGAAGTAAGGCAATGGTTGGGAGTGAGGCAAAAGTTATTCTGAAAAATAGAATGTGGACAAAGAATATGGATTGGAAAAGCAAGAAAAACAAAGTTCACCTCTGGTTCAGTTTATCTGTGGTCAATCACAGTGTTTACTGACCTTAAAACTCAATATCATATATAGTAGATTAATAGAGATAATTCCCCGCAGAGTCAATTCAAGCCACCAACTCAGTAAACAAGAATAAAATTGCACAGAATTATTGCAGGGCTTTTCTTTCATCTCTTCTAAGGTTTTACAATTGTCTTGATGATTGGAATTCACAGTTGCTTCCTGCATTGAATACACATCACATGGGCAGCTGGAAAGTAGTAAAGGAGAAGGAGAAATAATGAGGAATAAACAGGCAGAACGTGAGCAGAGTTAGATGTGGTGGTGCTGGCAGTAGGGTCAGTAGGGAAACAAGGAAATAGGGCAAGAGAGCCAATGGACTGATGCTGCCAAATAAAAAGGTGCGGGCACACTCATCACACAGACATGGAGATGTTCTTTGTGGACTATCTACTTACCCAGGAGAAGGAAGTGCTCAAGTTTGAAATAACAGCAATCCTAGTTAGTCTGTGGAAGGTAGTTTGTGTCTTAGCTGTGATTGTAGTTCTCATCTAAAAAGTTCCTTCACAGCAAAGGGGAAAATTAATAAAGTGAAGGGACAACTAAAAGAATAAGGGGAAATATTTGCAAACTACCCATCTGGGAGGGGATTAATAACTAAATATATAAGGAGATCCAATAACCCAAAAGGAAAAAAATCAAATAATCTGATTAAAAATGAACAAAAAATCTAAATAGACATTTCTCAAAAGAAGAGATACAAATGACCAATAGGTATGTAAAAAATGCTCAACCTCATTCATCACCAAAGAAACACAAATCAAAACTATGATAAGATACCATGTCATCCCAGTTAAAATGGCTTTTATAGAAAAATCGGCAATAATGAATGCTAGTAAAGATGTGAAAAATGAAAGGGGAATTCTCATACACGATTGTTATGAATGTAAATTAGTGCAACCCCTATGGCAACCTATGGAGTTTCCTCAATAAAATAAAAATAGAACTACCGTAAGACCCAGCAATCTCACTGCTGGGTATTTATCCAAAAGAGGTGAATTCAGTATATCAAAAAGACATCTTCATTCCCATGTTTATTGCTGTGCTATTTGTTATAGCCAAGTTAGAAATCAGCCTTGATATCCATCAGTAGGTAAATGGATAAAGAAATTGTGGTGCATGTACAAAGCATAATATTATACAGCCATAAAAAGAATCAAATCTTGTCATTTGCAATAATGTGGATGGAACAGGAGAACATTATGTTAAGTGAAATAACCCAAACACAGAAAGAGAAATCTTGCATGTTCTCAAACATATGTGGAAGCTAAGTATTAAAAACAATTGACCTCATAGAGAAGGGAGTAGAATATTGGTTACCAGAGGGAAGGGTAGCGGAGTTCAGAGGATGAAATGGGGATGATCAATGAGTGTGAAAATATAGTTATATACAATGAATAATATTTGGTAGAGCAAGAAAACAGACATAATTCGTTATTAAATGCTTGTCAAATGGGTAGTTTGCAAACATTTTCTCTTATTCTATTAGTTGTCCCTTCACTTTATTGATTTTTCCTTTTGCTGTGAAGGAACTTTTCAGCTTGATGAATTTTGCTTTGGGTGCCTGTGCTTTGGAGGTATTACTCAAGAAGTACTTGCCCAGACCAAGGCCCTGAAGAATTTCCCCAGTGTTTTCTTTTAGTAGTTTCATAGTTTTGGGTCTTAGAATTAAACCTCAATCCATTTTAATTTAATACTATAATCAACAGTATGTTAGGGTATGGTTTAAAATAAAAAAGTGGAATTGGAATGTTCATAAGAGAAAAAAAAATGTTAAATGCCTGACGTAATCGATATCCCTATTATCCTGATTTCATTGATTCACATTATACATCTGTATCAAAACATCACATATACCCTATAAAAATATGCAACTATTGTGTATCCATAACAATTTTTTTAAAGTAAAAAGAAAAGAGAAAATTAATCCATCTTGTTTCTGTTTTATAGCTCTAAGCAGTTTTAAGAGATATTTGTTATCTGTGGGTTTTCAGTAAGCATTTTTTTTTTTGGTTAACTTAAAGATTGCCTTTTTAGCTCATTTGTATTCCTACTTCCTAGGAAAATTCTAGAACTAAGTTTCTTACTTGTCTATACTTGCAAGTGCCCAAACAAACATCATATCAAATGCTATTTCATCTAGAAGGGCCACAATTAAGGGTAGAGTATTAGGGGAAGCTGTATATTTTCCTTACAAATGTGATTGGAAATAGATTATTCCCTTTGTATAGATAATCCTCTTGTGAAACAATGTGGTAACCAATAATCAGAACAACATGGATATCACTCTGAAAGTTATTATTTCAGTCTACATGTACTGGGACCTTGATCTTGCTTTTGCCCGGCCACCAAAAATTCAATTACTCAGAGTTGAGTTTATTGTCTCTTTCTGTGTCTGCCTATTTGTTCTCCTCCCACCACGCCATTCTTTCTTCCTGATTTAATAATGTCTCTTTTGAAGGCACTACCTAAAACCTTATGAAATACTCCTGATTTCCTTCTCTTTTCTGATTGCTCTGGCTAGAACTTCTAACACTATGTTGAATAGAAATGGCAACAGTGGACAATCTTGTCTAGTTCCAGATCTAAGTGGGAATGCTTTTAATTTTTTTCCATTGCGTATGATGTTGGCTGTGGGTTTGTCACATATAGCTTCTATAATTTTGAGGTATGTTCCATCTGTGCCTATTTTGTTAAGAGTTTTCATAGAAGGGTGCTAAATTTTGTCATGCTTTCTCTATGTCTATTGAAATGGTAATATGGTCTTTTTTATTTTTAATTTCAAATTAATATGAGGACACAAGTTTTTAGGTTACATTGTTTTCAAATCTGAGATAAGGTTCATGTTGTAGTTCAGGGGTGGTGAACAAGTTCGACACAAAGAGCCAAAATTTTAAACTGTGAGAGTCAGAGAGCCACACCACGCAGTGACCTGCCAAAACAGACAAACACACAAAAGCATATAATTTTAACAATAATATATTAAACACATAAT
>CAUYPK010021331.1:0-27199 GCA_963574355.1 Loris lydekkerianus | reverse complement strand
AAAAAAAAAAAAAAAAAAAAAAAGTATATATATATATATCACACACCAGTGACTCATTCCCAGCAGAGCTCTACATGTCTTAGGAAGTTCTTATCATCCTCCCGCCAACATATCCAATTATTTTCCGAATGAATTTTATTCCCAAAGGATCCATTTTTTTTATTATGTAATACCATTCACCCCTAGAGTTAACCCCTAATAGATACTAAGTGAGTAGTATCTCCAGAGCTATGATGGTCAATGTTTAAAAAATTGCCTCTCTAAAATAAATAAATAAATAAATAAATAGCCTCTCTAGGCTTGGCACCTGTAGCTCAGTGGCTAGGGCACCAGCCACACACACCAGAGCTGGTGGGTTTGAACCCAGACAGGGTGTGCCACACATCAATGACAACTTCAACCAAAAAATAGCCAGGCGTTGTGGCAGGCACCTGTAGTCCCAGCCACTTGGGAGGCTGAGACAAGAAAAGTGCTTAAGCCCAAGAGTTTGAGGTTGCTATGAGCTGTGATTCCATGGCACACTACCAAGGGCATAGTGAGACTTTGTTTCAAAAAAAAAAAAAAAAAACTGGCTCTCCAGAAGAAAAGGTGGGCTGTGGGGATGGGATCCCTGATGTAGTAGCTTTTGCCTATTTCCACAGTACGAGTTTGCCATGATCAACTTCACGTGGAAATTGTACTAATGTGAAGTCACTGAACACAGAGTTGGGAAGAGATGTGTTCACAAAACACAATCAGCTTTCATGAGTTCTTATAAAGCGACTTCAGTGGACCAGTATCTCAACAGAGAGAGAAAGGAGTATGACTTGCAAGGTGCAAGGAAGCCATTCTGGAGAAGGAAGGATTTGAAATAGCCCTTGGGGGGGGGGGGTATAATTTGGTGGTATCTTTGTAGGTTACCAACCACACAGTTGAGTAATTCCCATCCTTCTCTCTCTGGGATTACCCTATGAGTTTCCTGAAGAATGTGTCTTATTCATTGTAATATCCCAGTGGTACATATTTCACAAGTGCTTGTTGAATTAATGGATGAAAAATAGATAAATGGAGAGGGCCAAGAAATTTTAGGCAGAGTGGACATTCATGGTGTGGGTGGGGGCACAGGAGGAGGGAATGAGTGCACAGTAAGTTTTGTGTCCAATGAGTGGTACCTTCTTGGGAGACTACAGTGTTGGGATGCGGAGTATTCCACTTACTATTGCTATGTAACAAAGCACATTCAAACATAATACCTTAAAACCTCAACATATTTATTTTGCTCAAGAATCTGGAATTCAAACAGGGTTTAGAATGGTCTGCTCATTCTGTTTCTTAAGGCATCAATGGGGGAGGCTTGAACCAAGGGCTGTAACTGAAGTCGTGCTCATTCATCTGTCTGGGTGGACTCAAAGAACAGGGGATTTTCAATGGCTGGGACTCCTCAAATATCTGATTCTATGAGCTCTCTCTACATGGTCTCTCCAGAACAGCAGCCTCAGGGCAACTGGAATTCTTCATACCAGATCAGGGCTTACAAGAGGCATATCCTAAAGAGAGCAGACCATAAGGAAGATGTATGCTTTTGCTGACCTAGCTTTGGAAGTCACATAGCATCACTATGCCATACTCTGCTGGTCAAAGTCATCACAAGCCACCACTCATATTCAAGAAGAGGAAACCTAGAATCCACTTTTCAGTGGGAAGAATGTCAGTAACACTGTAACAAGAGCATGTGAGATGGAACACATGCTTGTTGGGATGGCCACCACTGTGGAGTACAATCTGCCACACATGGTGAGCCAGGTTGGAAGAAGTCTTGACTGTCTTTGTAAAGAGTTTTCTATTTTCTTTCTCTAGGAGAAATTCACATGGTAGTTGCTGATTATCTCCAGGGTTTCATATATGTAGGTTTGTCACCACCCTAGGGTTTCATATATGTAGGTTTGTCACCACCCTCCTATAACCCCTAGTAAGGCTGTGAGACTCACAGTCAGCAACAACATGTGGTAGGGATGTTTTTAAAAAGTCTTCCTCAAATGGCAAGGCTTTGCATGTGATGGTACCTCAGTATGTGAAATCCAAGTGCCTGCCCACCCAAGCAAGCAATAATGGCTAATCTGGCCACAATGGAGACACTTCTTGCCTGTCCAGCTGTCAGAAACCTGCATGTTGTAGCACATGTGAGCAGGTTATGAGGTGGCCTGTGATAGTATATACTGGTGATAACACTGAGTATCAAAATGGTCAGAGCACATCTAGGTTGACTCTGGGCTTACTGCCTGACAGGTCAAAGAAGAGGCCAAACCTACCATGTTGATATTAATACTTATAGCACGTGTGACACCTAGTGCTGCATCCATCTGCTGAGGACTGCTGAATGCAGACCAAATGCAAGTTTACTAGCTGGGGACCCCAAGCTGCTGGTCCCTTCCATTCACACCCTGGGTCTTTCTCTGCCTGGTCTCTATCCAGCCTGTTGGAAGGTGTAAAGATGAAGACATGCCTATTGGCTTGGATCTCTTTGAGACAGAGGCAGGGAAGCATTGCCACTTGAGTTTGGAGTTAGTGTCTTCCATCTCCATCTTCCATTCTTTGCTGACTTCTGTCTTTGCAACATTGAGAAATTTCTTTATGCCATAAAGGAGTCATTGGGAGGAATCATGATTCAGTTTTCTGTTTGTCATATTAGTCAAACCTCAGACATTCCCCAATAGGAAGAAGACGGTTGTAAGGAAAGAATGAAAAAATGACTAATATAAAATCTTTCCTTTTGTTCCAGACTTAAATGGGCAATGTTCAAAAGTCTGGGACACATTATCCCATAGATTAACAGGGCCTGGCTGAGCCCACAGATGCGAGTACATCCATAATGTAAACAGTGGGGAAGGCGGATATCCACCAGCAGATAGGTTGGATCAGCCTAAGTGACCAAGAAAGTGACCTAAGCCAGTCCTGCCTTCCATAGCTTTTCCTGTTTCTATGCTTTGCAATGCAGTCAGCTGAATCCTTAAAAGCTGCAAACTCTAAGGGCAAAGGCAATGAGGGTCTGACAGTGGGACCTCTGGGTGACTGGTACCAACTATAATCATTTGTAGGACAAAGTCTGCTTGCACTTTAAAAAATAATGAACTGTGGCTTCGAGTGACTGACTCAGTTCAGGAAATTGGTGTTTTTGTCATTTGCTTGTTTGGTTGGTTTTTCACTGCACCAAAGGGTTTTCACAATGAAAGCTCCACTGAGGCAGGGGTGGGAGTGGCAGCAGCCTGCCCAGGAGGCTGATTATCGCCACCAGCACACGTGTGACACTAATGTGACCAAGTTCATGCTTACAATTCCCCTTAGAGTAGCCATTTCATTTTACTTAGAAAGAGTCTCATAAAGGCACAAACTATATTTAAGCAGGCCTGTTCCACAGCTCTGCAAACAATTCAAAGCTCATATTTAGTGAAGATAAAGGTGGAAATGTAGACTTCTTGTTGTTCAGTAAATTCCCTTTGTGTGCTCTCTTTGAAAATAGGGAGTTCTGCTGGATCAAATACCTGGTTATTATAAAGATTCCATAGTGTCATACATGCCTCCTCATTTAAAGAGACTAGGATTTTATTTCTTCTGTATCTTTGGCATTTTCTATTTGATATTGATAATATTTCTATATTATACAAATAATAGAAATATTATCAACTAGAGTTCTCATGGTGTACATTAGATCTTTAGATGTAGTCATTCTATATAACAATGACTTTATATCCTTCAATCTATTTCTTCCCATTCCTCCCCCCATAGTTACCACTGCTCTACTCTGTTTCATATTTTTGATGCTTTTTAATATTCCACATATGAATGACATCATGTAGTATTTTTTGTTCTCTTGTCTGGTTTATCTAACTCAGCATAACATCCTCCAGGTTCATCCATGCTGTTGCCAAAGTCCATATGATATTCCATTGTGTATATGCTGTATCCTGAGTCCTGGGTCATATGGTAGTTCCATTTTTGCTCTTTTAAGGAAACTTCATAGCGGTTTCCATAATGACTGCACCAATTAACATTCCCATCAACAGTGTAAGAGGCTTCCCTTTTCTCCACATCCTTGCCAGTTATCTTTGTCTTTTTGATAATAGCCATTCCAATAGGTGTGAGGTGCTATCTCCTCGTGGTTTTGATTTGCATTTCCCTAATGATGTGATGTTGAGCACTTTTTTCTAAACTTGTTGGACATTTTTATGTCTTCATTGAAACAATGTCTAGTCAGGTCCTTTGCCCATTTATAAATCAGATTATTTGTTTGATTTTTTTTACTATTGAGTTAAGTTTTATATGTTTTGAATATAAACCCCTTGTCAGCTGTAAGGATCGCATATAATTTCTCCCAAATCCTCAGGCTTTTTCATTTTGTTTCTTTTGTTTTAGTCTTGATGTTTACTTTTGATTTTGTCACCTGAGCTTTCACTGTGATACCACCTAAAATCACTGCCAAGGCCAACATCAAGAAAGATTTCCCCATTTTATTTCAGAAATTTTATGGTTTCAAGTCTTATCGTTGAGTCTTTCATCCTTATTAAGTTGAATTTTATGTATGGTGTGGCATTATCCCCATGAACTCGTGCTAACATGTCCCTGATTTCACTTCCTTTCTTGTCACATTTAACAAGAAATTTAATGTTTGTTTATTGCCCTAATTCAAGTGCCAATGTTCTGGTGATGGCACACAAAAACATGCAAGAACTATAATGAACATCTCTCAGCAAGACACTGCCACATGTTGACATGAACACAGCTGTGAGACACTGATATACCAAGGTTATGAAACCTTACCAACCTGTTTGCACTGCCAACATATGTGCATGGTGGCAAGTTCATGAACTTAATTGTCAGACATCTTACACTCACTAAATTAACCAAATTCACTCCAACTTTGTGACATTTATCGTGAAAGTTGTTGAAGATACCCATTTCCTGTGTTCTGCTTGCAAGTGTGTCCAATGTGAGTAACTCTGAAAATCTTCTGTTATGACATGAATCAAGTCTAAAAACTGTGCAGGGTCAGTAGTATCAGTTGATTCATCTAAAGTTATTGAATAATATATATTTTCCTTTTGAAGTATTACAAGAAGATGTTCTGTGACGTTGGAGGCTAACTCATGCTGCCAATCCCTATGGCTCTCCTTAAAAGAGGCAGCTATTTGTGCTTTGAAACATTATCAGGGTCTAAGCATCCTACAACTTCGACAATACATTCCCTCACCATTTCTACATCACTAAATGGCTTTCCTTTTTTTCCTGAGTATATAGGCTACTTTAAAAGTTGCTTCAGTGGCATTACTTCTAGGCTTTATTGCTGCTTGAAGGACATGTCTTTGCTTTTGCTGTTTATCTTTTAGATTTTGCAATACAACATTTCGTGCCTCTTCCTCTAATTTCAAGTATTTGTGATCCTTATGAGTTTTATAATGCTAATGAGCATTGAATTTCTTTAATGTTGATATCATGATTTCACAAAGCAAGCAAATCATCTTTAGCAGAAACAAGATAATATTGTAATTCCCAATCCTCATCAAAAAGTCTGTTTTCTTTTTTTAGTGTTTTCTTCCTCTTCTCTGACATAATGGGCCATTAAACAGATAGAATTAAAAAATACTGTTGAGTTGTTCAACTAGTCACAAATTCCACCTCAAATAGAAACATAATGCACCATTGTCTAAACCTGATAACAGACTTTTTCTACTCCCATAAACTCTTCCCAGCCAGCTTCATGTGGTAATGACACCAGTCAGGTGGGAGAAGTTAGAACTAAATCAGGAGCAGAGCAGCTGTCAGTTTGCCCTCTGGCTTACTAATGTTCTACTTATGCTGGTCAAACTAGGAGGAGTATTTTTTTGAAACTTATTTTATTTAAAAACAAAATAAACATATAAACGGTTAACAAAAATGTATTAATTAAAATAGAAGGATTTGTTCTGTAAAATTTGGATTCACTCCAAAGGATGTACTTGAGGACCTAGAAGGTTACATGTGGTCTTATGGCCTCAGGTTCCCCACTCCTGGCCAAGGCACCTGTTTTTATGTAAGTGCTACATTGTTTTCACTAGTATAACTTTGAAATTTGCAAGTGTGAAGCCTCCACCTTTGTCTTTCTCAAGATTGTTTTAGCTATTCAGGGTCTTTTGTGATTTCATTCTAATTTTAGAATTGCTTTTTTCTATTTCTGTGAAGGTGCTGTTGGAATTTTGATAGGAATTGCATTAAATATACATATTAGTTTGTGTAGTACAGATATTTTAACAATGTTAATTCTTCTAATCCAGAAACAGGGGATATCTCTCCACTTATTTGTATAGTTTTCAATTTCTTTTACCAACGTTTTATAGTTTTCAGAGTACACGTCTTTCACTTCCTTGGTTAACTTTATTCATAAGTATTCTATTCTCATTGGTAGTAAAAGGGATTGTTTTCTTGGTTGGCAATTGTTGATGTTTAATAATTTACAGGTTCCTGGCTTGACGTGCAGGTAAACTCCTTCTGAGAAGTGACTGTCTTACTACCACAGTCCTTGCAGTGCTTTCCAGAAAGCACAGGCTGAACAGGAGCCTGTTGATTTCATTTCAGTGGAATTCAAAAGGATGCAGCTTTGGAACAACACACGCTCACACCGTAATGGTACCTGGAATGTTTAGAATGTGCTTCTGTTTCAACAGCAGGGACAGCAGCAGCTCTTGAACACCAATGAGAATTAACCCTTGCTTAGCACTTTCTGTATGCCTAGCATTGTTGTAAAAGCTTTACCTAGGTTATGCCACATGGTCCTGCAAACAATCCTTTCAGGTAGATACTGTTATTTATATTCAAGTTTATAGATGAAGAACCTGAAGGACAGAGAGATTAAGAAATGTCCTCAAGGTTACACAGCTAAGGAGCAGCAGACTCAAACACAAGCCATTTGGCTCCAGAGAATGTTTTTCACCTACTGAGCCACATTGCCCCCTTAAAAAGAGCTTAATATATATATTAATTATTAATATATATTATATATATACTCTTAAAAAGAGTTTATATATATAAACACACTTTGTTAAATTCATCTAATCCTCACAACAAACCCAGGAGATGGATATTACTGTTATCTGCATATACAGGCAAGTAAACTAAGGTGCAAAGGAGCTAAGTTAGCACAGATTCAAACTTAGGGTGCCTGGCTTCCAAGTGTATCCTCTTAATCATCATACCATAGATTCTCAGAAGATTCAGTGGATGAACAGAAGGTCAATCCTGAACTGATCTGTGCAGCGACCTTTCACACAGCAGAAGCTGATGGGTGACAGATGACTTTATAAGAAGACACCCTTCCCTACCCCCTGCAATTTCCACCAAGGTTGAAAATCAATACATCCTTGGACAATCATTGAGGCTGGAGATACATGCAGTTCTCTCCCAAGTGGGCTGGGAAAATAGTGCCAGGCAAGAAAAAATAATTTGTATTTTGCTTAGAGTATTTGAAGATAAGGAGAGCAAGGCCCAAGGGTATTTGTTTGTTCATAAGGGTAAGGGTATGGGAGAAGCAAGGAGCGCTGGCAAGTAGGCGCTGCTGCTGTTTCCCTGCGTTCTGGGCTTGCGCGAGCAGGGCGTGGGGTTGGGAGCGGCGCAGTAGCAGGGAGGTCCTGGCTCTGCTGGTCCACGGCAGTTCCACAAAGACACAGACAGGAAGAAGCGGGGATGAGTACCCTGGTGCTTGTCTCCCCCGTACTGAAAGGTCACTTCGCTCCCAGGGGCATCTAAGGAATGGAAGTTCTAAGAGGAAGCAAGGAAACTCCCTGCTTTTCAGTTCCTAGCTGAGGTAAAGAATGAAAAACAAACAAACAAAAAACAGGCTTAGCAGAAACTGTAACTTCTCAGGTGTGTATCACCAATGGGATACGTTTCCTTTCCTTCACCTCTCCATTTTAATATCCATATCGCCATATAATACATATATTCCTAAATATTATTATTTTGTTTGTTTTTAAATGTTTTTTTCAAATTAACAAACTGTAATTGTTTTCCCAAAGATACATTTTCTAATACACATTCATCATACACTGTCACCAAAAAAAGCAGTGTACATAAATAAGAGACAATAAATTAAAAATACATAGCATAGGTAAGGAGGTTGTAGTCTGGAGCACAGCTGAGTTTTCAGCAGTATAAGGAGGCTCAAAAGTGTCTTTTATAAGAATGCCTGCTAGCAAGGTGGTTGGTCTGTAAGTCAGTCTTGAGTACTTGAACCAGTTCTGTGTTTTTCCCTTAGCGTTTAGAATAGCCATCACTGTCCTGCAATAGGCAGGGCCACCACGTCCAGGAAAAATGAGGGCGGAACCACAGAGGCAGTGTGAGATCCAAATACAGCATCATTCAAAGGTAATTGGTCCAGTGGTGCCTGGAGAGGGAGGAAGGGACGATGCTTCGGGTTAGCTGTCTTCCTTTGGGGATGTGTACCAGTCGTTTTTTTTCGCGAATCTGCACCAAGGACTTGTAGGACTGCTGTGCTCTCGTCAGACTGTACTGAGATTTGTTGGCTCCAAACTGCACACGCAGCTTCCCTTCCCCAGCGTGGCGCTGATCTGCCTGATCCCTGACTCTGTGGAGTAGGCGCTGCTCCAGCCCTGTTTGGTGAGAAGTTCCATGCAGATGGCACCTCCGCCTGGAACATACCCTCCAGAGAGGACTGGAGACACAACCCAGTCCATAAATGGACTCCTGTGTGTTCTTTTATATCTTTCTTCTTTCATGTGTTATTACAGTTTTAAGATTAAGATTCAATCACATTGTTTTTGTAGCAGTAGGGGATTCATTTTCCTGGTTATATATTAGCTGCTTACATGAGTGTGCTGCATTTTGGTTATCCATTCTCCTCTAGATGAACATTTGGATGTTTTTCAGATTAGAGTTACTGACAATGTCGCCATGAATGTTCTGGTACATGCATTATAGAGACGTGAGCAATAGGGTATGCCCCTAGGAGAGGAATTGCTGGGTCACAGATATATGTATATGCAACTTTCATAGACACTGCCAAACTCTTTTGTGGTTGCACCAATTTACTCCCTATCGGCAAGGTACAAAAGTCACTATTACCCTACAGCTCCATGGACAGATGGCATTGGTTGTCTTTAAATGTTAGCCAATCTGGTAGGTGTGTAGCTGTATTTAATTGTGGTTTTAATTGCTATTTCCCTGACTACTAAGGAGGATGGGCAACTTTTCATTTGGATTTTCTCTTTTGTGAAGTACCTATTTATCTCCCTGAACTGCTGGTCTCAAGCAATCTTCCTGCCTCTGTCACCCAAAGTGCTAGGATTACCAGCATGAGTAATAGTTGTTCTTTCCTCCAGTAGTGTTTCTTTGCCTAGTTTTGGGGGTCTCAGCTCCACATGTCCACTTAGGATTTAGCCAGACAGAGGCCTTCTGCACAGATTTCTGAAACCCTTTCTCCATGCAGCTCCCTCTTTCCAATAGTTTGCTCTGTAAAATCCCGCAGCCTCCTCCTGAATTCCAGTCTCTGTCCCCCACCTCGGCAAGATGACTTGTTCTGAGTGGGTCCTCTTCTTACCTCATTACTTCATCTTCTCAGGATCTCAGTGGGGGGGGGGAGTTTGCAGGCTTCCAGTCTGGCACTAATTATTCTTCAGAGTCAGAAGCAGAAGTCCTACTTTTAAAAAAAGTTTTGAGTTTATTTACTAGTTTTACTGTCTACTTCTGTCGTAATTACTTTGATCTTTATTAGTCTCTTTTTACTAGCTTCCTTAATTTTATTCTTTTTATAACTTTGTATATTTTTATTCTTTCTTTTTTTATTAAAAATAATTAGTACTATGAATTTTTCTCTAAGGAACTCCTATTTCCACAGGTCCTGATATGTAGCATTGGAGGGGGGGGAGAGTCATTATTCTCTAGATAATCTGTAGTTTGAGTTTTTTCTCTTTGACCAAAAATTATTCTAGAGATTTTTAAAAATTTTGATATAGTAGACTTTTTTGTTTCAGTTTTTTGGTTTTGTTATTAATATTTAGTTACAAATATATTTTCTTTTAAATAAAGTTATCTATATTGTTCATAATATTGGAAAATGGTTGAAGTTTTCTCTGTAACTTAAAATAGAGTCATTATGATCCTTTGTAAACAAGCTGTTATTCATTTCTTAGAGTATAAATTATTGATTGACTTTAAATGAGTAAATGTACCAATTTGGGGATACAAAATGAATTTAAATTTACAAAAATATATGTAAGTGTAAGTGGGGTATTTACTTTGACTGCCAGTATAAGATTACATTTTAAAAATGAGATTTAGTGCAGGAAAAAATGTGTGAAAACCACTAGGCTACATGACCTGAAAAGTCATCTAGAATGAGTAGAATGTGAATATAAATTTGTATCAGCCCTAGAGTAGAGTGATGTCCAAGTAACATTGAAATTAAAGGGTACCTAAAGTATCCTTTCCTTTCACTTTCATTCCTTTCCTTTTTTTCCTCTATGCAATGTTAATTAAAAATATCTAGATTACACAGACCCAGGCCAGGTGCTAAAACAGTCTGTTATCAACAAGTGAGAGTATATTAAACAGTTTTTTATTGGTCTTAGGAAAAGCAAAGGTAAAAAGAAAATTTAATTCTCCCGGACCTTTGTTCAAAATGTATTTTTCCATCTCTCCTGTAAGGAGTGAATTTTAATTAGTTTGATTCTCACTGTTTGGCCACGCATTTGCAATCATGTTCACACTTTGGGAAAGAAAAAACTGATGAAAGGAGTTGGATAATAATGAAAATCTTGTCTGAGCAGAACAAATTGAAATTATCCAATATGATAGAGAGATGAGAGGCATTGAGACTGGTGACTTCAAAATGCATCTCTCCAAGAGGCCGCTGTTATGCCTGGAACAGTCTTGCCCTGCACAGGGACAGAGCATCAAAGTGTGGAAAGTGCACTGGTGCCTGGGTTTGAATCCTGCCTCTGCAACTTTCTTGCAGGCCTCACAGTCTTCCTGATCCTCACTTTCCTTATTTATAAGATGGAGGTAATAATTGTTACCTTGCACATTGTGAAGACTGAAAGAAATGAAGTGTGCAAAAGTGCCTGATGCATCATGGGGGCTCAGAGAAGGACTAAGGAGAATTTCCAAGGGAAAATTGACAGCAGGGCTGAGGATACTTGTGAGCTGCTAAGCTTGTTCCCAGCATTGAGAAGAAAGTAGGCAGGGGCAGGGGAGCATGTGTGTGTGTGTGTGTGTGTGTGTGTGTGTGTGTTGGGGCTGGGGGACTCTGTGGGCACACCTTAGATCTTCTTCTTCTCCTCATTCACTTTGAGAAACAGACAACCAAGGTCTTTTGCAGAAGAATTTGAAACTCTAGTCTATAATTAGGAAAGTCCTGAGAGTCCGTGCTTGTTCCCTTAATGTACCTCCGTAAAGCTTTGCCTGACAGGTTGCAGGCCATCTACATCCTTTAGCTAAGCATGGTGCACCCATAAGGAACTGAGTTAGTTCTCTGCCAGCAAGTCAGACAAGTAGCACAGAAAGTGGGGAGGGCCTCTGGCAAAATATATTATTTAGGTTTCACTAGGGAGAGCTGTCAGAGAAGGAAAAGATATGGTTCTTGGCTTTGGAGCTTGTAATTTAACAGAAAGAACCAGCAGAAAACACTGTAAGCCCATATGAAGCTAATTGTAAAGATCTAGTGGCCACATGGCTTTTTTTTTTTTTTTTTCTGAGAGAGTTGCAAAATCAAATAATCCCTGAGGTCATCAGACCATGAATGGGTTTGGGGCTCAGTTCAGAAAATTCAGACCCCACATTTCCTTGTGAGTCTTTCAGTATGAATTTTCTGAGCCCCTACTGCCCCCCCCATCCCCAGAGTTCCCTTGCCTCCCTGATCTCTCAGGTCAGACAGATCTGGATTAATTTCCAAATCTTTCATTTCCTATTTTTTTTAAGGTATACATCATGATGTTTGGATATTCACGAACAAAGTGAAATAAGTATGAAGGCCAAGCAAATCTTTGTACCTAAAATAGGCTCTTGTAGCATTTTCCATAATCCTCCTGTTGTACATTAGCTCTCTAGACTCACTCAGCTTGGTAACTGTGACTCTGCACCCTTTGACTTGCATCTCCTGGTCTCTTCTCCCCACCCAGGTAGTCACCTGTCCATTCTTCCTTTCTGTGCATTGGGCTTTATTTTTGGATTCCACATATTATGAGAGATCTGGCTCTCACTCATTCTTTTATGGCCTTGGGGACCCACAAATCCTCTGGCCAGTTCTGTTTTCTTTAAAATGATCACATCAGTATGGTGATTGTGAAGATTTAAGGATTTTTTTTTAGCACAGGGCCTGTACCAGGCACTCGGGAGGGACAGATAAAGGAGCTTAATTTTATTTCTTCAAGGCACTGGCTTTGGGTGGCTGGGGCATAAGACGTTTGCCTGTCACTATGGGGGCCTTAAACATAATACAGTGCATAGGGCAGCTTACCTTCTTCTCTCCCTTACTCTCCATTTCCTGACTTTGGAATTAGAAGACGAAAATGAGCCCGTTATAGTTTTGGTTCGCCCTTCAAAGAGGGAAACTGTCATGGTCCTTGATGCCGTTTTTTTTTTTGTTGTTGTTGTTGTTGTTGTTTTTTATGCTGCTCCCTGTGGGGACTGCCAGCCCCTCCTGCGTTCCTCCCCGAGAGGGGCTTCCACTCAGGGCATACTGGTGGACTGTGCCATCCTCATCCATATACGCGTCCCCCATTAAAGACTTCCTGCCACGGCGGGGAAATGGCCTGCGCTTGCATGGCAGTGACAGTGAAAGGAGGGCACCTCTCCCCCCCACACAAACACACACCCCTCTGTGCTCTGCAGGCCCCAGGGCTAGAAGGAGAAGCAGGTGCCTCCACAGCACACCGGGAGGTTTGGAGCAAGGGCAGCGCTTTTATGGAGGACCAGAGCCTGAACGAGGCCGGTTTCCTGAGGCAGCGGCTTCATGCAGCACATCCCTTCGGTCCAGGGCCATAGCCCGTGAGCCCCAGGGGCAGGGCAGGCGAGCGCTGGCCGGCTCCGCGAGGGTGTTCTGGGCAGGCGCCTGCTTCTTGGTCCAGTCCAGGGACCTGCAGAGCACAGAGCGCGGGCTAGCGGCCGCGGAGGCGGCGGGCGATGTGGGGGTCAAGTCACCGCCAAATTGGCCGCGACCCAATCTTGAAAGGGCCCCAGGAGAACGGTGGGAGTGAGACGGGACGGGCGAAGGAAAGTTTTTCTTCTTCCAAGCCCAGGAGGGGACTTCAGCTTCCCCTGGGCTGCATCCTCCCGGATGCTCTTTGGGTCAGACAGAAGACAGCTGGCTGGGCAGTGACCGCAGGGTGAGTGTGAGGGGGAGGAGGGGGAGGTGTTTCACCGGTTGTCGGGTGCTGTGGGTGTTCCGGAAGCCAAGATCAGATTTCAGGGAGCATGACTATGTGCTGAGTCAAACCCGGCTCCTGGGTTGGGTCTGCAGCGGGCGGGACGGCTGAGCACAATCTGCGGTGGTTAATGATTGATCACAAATCATCCCGCCTCCCGCCACCAGAGTGGGTGCTCCAGGGAGGGAGGGTGGGCCGTGGCCAGCAAGAGTCCCACAGCTGGAAGGCCAGCAGTCGAGGGCTTCTGGGCAGAGCGCGCCCAGGGCGCAGAGGGCTCCGGAGTTCTGGCCCTCCTTCCTGCGCCATCTCTCCGCCTAGCCCACACACGCACACCCCCAAACCCCACCCCCAGGCGCCTGCGGGGCCTCTCCTAGGTTAGGCTACTCCAGGAAGTTTCCATGAAAGCACCTGCAAAACTACGGTATCTTTGCCAGGAGAAAATAATACAGCGCCGAGTCAGGTGAGTTGCAGCCAAAAACTTTGGGCTCTTTTGGGAGCAGGAAGGGAAGTTGAGAAGATCCCTGGACCTGGTGGCGCAGCTCTCTGCCTCATGGCTTCACCCAGCAGCCCCGGCAGTGACTGCTCCCATGTCATCGATCACAGCCACGTCCCTGAGTTTGAGGTGGCCACCTGGATCAAGATCACTCTCACCCTTGTGTACCTGGTCATCTTCGTTGTGGGTATCCTGGGGAACAGCATCACCATTCGGGTCACCCAGGTGCTGCAGAAGAAAGGCTACTTGCAGAAGCAGGTGACGGACCACATGGTGAGTCTGGCCTGCTCGGACATCTCGGTGCTCCTCATCGGCATGCCCATGGAGTTCTACAGCATCATCTGGAACCCGCTGACCACGCCCAGCTACGCCCTGAGCTGTAAGCTTCACACTTTCCTCTTCGAGGCTTGCAGCTACGCCACACTGCTGCACGTGTTGACGCTCAGCTTTGAGCGCTATGTAGCCATCTGTCACCCCTTCCGATATAAGGCCGTGTCTGGACCCTGCCAGGTGAAGCTGCTGATTGGCTTCGTCTGGATCACCTCCGCCCTGGTGGCACTGCCCTTGCTTTTTGCCATGGGTATTGAGTACCCTCTGGTGAACGTGCCCAGCCACCGGGGTCTCAATTGCAACCGCTCGCGCACCCGCCACCACGAGCAACCCGAGACCTCCAACATGTCCATCTGCACCAACCTCTCCAGCCGCTGGATTGTCTTCCAGTCCAGCATCTTCAGTGCCTTCGCCGTCTACCTCGTGGTGCTGGTGTCCGTCGCCTTCATGTGCTGGAACATGATGCAGGCGCTCCTGAGGAGCAAGGGGGGCCCACAGGGGGAGCGCGGGAGGCAGCTGCAGCTGAGGAAGTCGGAGAGCGAGGAGAGCAGGACTGCCCGGAGGCAGACCATCATCTTCCTGAGTGAGTGGGGTCCCCTGGGCAGGATGGCCCCGAGGCAGACCATTATCTTCCTGAGTGGGGTCCCCTGGGGGAAGCCAGCTCCCTATGCCCAGCCACTGCCTATGGGCCCCCAAAGATCTGAACTTAAGTTCATTGAGGTGGAAGAGTTTATAGGAGAATGAGGGCATTGCTCTGGGTCTCTGGATGTTTCTCTTCTCCATTTGAGGAACTTGTGGTGGGTTGTGGTGAAAGCAGCAGGACTCAGAGGTCTGGGTGTATTCCAAAACCACTGTGACTGATGGCAAATCATAGTCTTGGCTAGAATGGAAATAAGAACACTGGGAAGTGGCAGGGACAAATTAGGCAATGCAGGAGACGTGAAAGTCCTTTGGAAAGGACCATGTTGTGGCAGAGATAAAGGGATTTATTTATTTTTTTTTTTTTTTTAGGACAGAGTCTCACTTTAAGGCACTGGGTATTGTGCCATGGCATCATAGCTCTCAGCAACCTCAAACTCTGGGGCTCTGGATTGTTCAGGCAATCCTCTTGCCTCCCAGCCTCCTGAGTAGCTGGGACTAGCGGGGGCCACAGGCCTGGCTCATTTTATTTTTATTAGAGACAGGGTCTAGTTCTTGCTCAGGCTGGTTTTGAACTTAAGTAATCCACCCACCTGGGCCTCCCAGCCAGAGTGCTAGGATTACAAGAGTGAGCCAATGAGTCCTGCCAAAAGAAGCATTCTTTTTGCAACCTCCAACTAGTGGGCATAGGATTTTCTTGCCTCAGCCTCTGGAGTAGCTGGGACTACAGGTGCCTGCCACAGTGCCCAGCTATTTTTTGTTGCAGTTTGGCCGGGGCCTGGTTTGAACCCACCACCCTCGGTATATGGAGCTGGCGCCCTACCCACTGAGCCACAGGAGCCCTACTCACTGAGCCACAGGTGCTGCCCCCAAAGGGAGCATTCTTATCTAGCCTTGTCTTTGCCCTGGAGATCCTTTCTTAGGCAATTAGATTTTGTTCCCATTATTCTTCTCCTTCAGCAAAACCAGCCTGTCAGGACCACACACTCTCCAGGCTGCTATTTTATCCCTTGGAGTGGTCTTAGACCCAGTCTTAAGGAACTGGAGCTCTCCCCAGGGTAGTGCTTGGGTGTCTGCAGCGGTGGGTCTGATCCTCACTGGAGCAGAGGAACTTGGCAAGACGGCCTTTGCACCTGATCCAGAAAATCCAGCTTCGCTGAGTCCCAGAATGTGATTTATCACCCAGAATACACAGTTCCCCTGCAGAGAAATCTGCTTGTTTTCTAAAGTTGTGTTGTGATTCAATTATTTAAAGTTGGGCATTTTTCTGTATTAAAAGAAAGTATTTACAGAGAGCCCACATGTCTGCAGGCCCCCAGTGGCCTTGGTTGCTGCCCTCTGGGATACCGGACTTTAATGGACACACATGAAGCATGTGTAAGCAAAGGGTTTTCAAAAGTATTTTTTAGCAGAAACAAGAAAAATAATGCACTGTGGCTATGTGAATGTGAGTCAAGGGGGAGTTGATTCATTCTCTTCTTGCCTGTGGCATCAGGAAAGGAATAAATCCTGGTGATGTTTGTTTTGATGTGGAAACTTGAGTGACAGGTTCCAGGGCCAGGAGCTGGACTTGAGAGAAAATTAGAAGGCAGTGAGAGAGAGATGGGAAGAGACAACTGGTTGTGTCTCAGACCTGCCCCTGGCTCTGGCGTGTCAGTGACCCACTGAGCTGACCTTACTCTGTTCCTGTGCAAAATGAAAGGAGGGAACGTACTATATTTGGATGCCTACTGTGCATCACAGGCTGTGCTAGGTGGTTTATATTTCTGTTTTATAAAGGAGGAATTTGAGGCTTACAGAAGACCTAGTTCACACTCAAAGATTATGACCCTGCTTCTCAGGGCAGGGAAATGAGTGTCTGCCCATGATGCCCACAGGCATGGGGTGAAGGGAAAATGAAATAAGGCAGGACTTGGACAAGGAAGGGGCTAGGTAGGTTAGCCTGGTGGCCTTGCTGCATCCTAGGGCCAGCCTTTTTGGAGGTTGACCCTGGCAAGTAATATTGTTTGGGACTATGGGAAGGACACTCAACTCAATTCAATCTCTGTCACCCACTGACTGCTACTTGGAACATTCCAGAAAGAAATGCATTTGCATTTGCTTTAAGCTTAAATATTTGTTGAAAGAATAGTTCTCACTTTCTGCATACATACTGTTTTAGGCATCTCTTAAATTGTTAGTTGTAATTTATACTTTCATGTGAATGAATTTAATTATTTAAATAATTTTGTTTTTTGTTTTCTTTCTTCCTTTTTCTTTTCTTCTTCTTCTTCTTCTTTTTTTTAGTACAGGAGTGTGCAAGGCCCTGGCCTGAGTGGCTAAGAATTAGAGAGTAGACAAGAATTAGGAAGTAGTCTTCAATTACCTTCAAATGAATTAAGGCTGCCTTTGACCAAAGGGAAAAAAATTGATTTATCTTTATTCTCTATTTGCCCACTCTTTGTATTTCTCTGAGTAGATACCTGTTCTCTGTCAGTGAGTCAAAGTTAAAGTCAGTCTCCATTTTGTAGCATAAAGTCAGAATGCACAGACTTTCATTTACAGATGGATAAGATCTTGGTGGTGATCAACTCATCCAGTCCGTAATCACCTGGAATGAGTTTGTTCTCGCTGCTGCTCTCATTTTTTCCTTCTAGCTCCTTCCTTCTTTTTTATAACAACTCTGTATTAATCACCCACTGTGATCCTGGCATAAAGACTGTTGAACGGTAATCAGGTGCTCAATGTGCGATAATGTCCTAGAGAAATTTACCATTTGTATTAGCCCATTTTCTCTGCAGTAGGTTCTCAAAGGAGTTCTCACAAATGTTCTCCTCTCCCAATGAATTTCAAAGAGCTTTTAAAAATAGGAACCTCACTAATTAACTAAAGTTAGGAAATAAATTAATGGAGTGAAGAGGAAGAAATCATGGCCTGCATCCATCAGATTAATACAATGTAATTTACTTTGTGGGTTTCATAAAACTTGTGCTTTGGGGCATTTTTAACCCAGAACAAATGAATATATAAATTGTTTACAAATCGCTGAATTTAATATAGTGATTTAGCTGTCTTTTTAGTATTTCATTTCACAGATGGATCAAATTAAAATAAGTATTTGCTCATTTCAAACATATCTTGAATTTAATGTGAAATGTAAATGACAACATAGCACAAGATGTCTTTGGAGCTCTTGAGGCAATAAAAAAATAATTATGAATTTCACCCCTTTGTTGTTAAAAATGCTAACTTCTGCACATCAGAAACACATTCATAAATCTACTCAAGATGAGGAAGCCCATGTAGAAAATATTAATTTTCCTTTCTGCATCTTTTCCTGTTGTGCCTAAGTCTAGTTGAAGTGTTGGGCTGGCAAATAATGAAGACAAACTGGGAATTCTGGGAGAGAAAGTGGTGCTGGGATGCCTACTAGCTGTCAAGTGATTTGAAAGAGAAACAATTACAATGCAAAAGTCCACATTCCTGGAAACCCAAGTCTTTTCCTTCCTTTTGTCAGCTCAGTGAGAATCAGTACTAGACTTGTTTCCTGTTGCAAGACTATGGCTAATGTAGCTGTGAAATATTGTTCAATATCTGAAAAGAGGTTGCTGGTCTGGGATTTCTGCTTATTCTGGAGAAGGGAAACTGGTGGATTTGGGTCTTTTCCTCTTAAGGATGAGCAAAATGAGCCTTCCTTTCAAGCAAGTCCTTCGCAGAATTTCCATCTTATCCTTCTGATCTCTCCCCTGGAGTTAGCGTCCAGGATCCTGGACACCCATGTCTGTGTCTATTGCACACACAGCTTGCTGTTAAATGTCACCCACTCAATGTGAAGCAACAGAGTATAAAAGAAATGTAGTTTCAATCTATAACTTTCAACAGCAGGAAGTGATTGGGACTTGGTTACAGTTCCCTCCTAGAGTACTATAGGGAAGTGATTGGATTTCGATTGTAGTTATGAGAAAAATTTTTTTACAGATAATCATGAAGTTATAAAATTAAAGAAACATCAAAGAAGATTCAGGACCTTGTAGTAATCACACTCTTTTGCATTCTGATTTGATCTCTCAAGGCAGAAGGAAAGGGAAGAAATGACCTCCATGTGGCAGGAATTGTACATTAAGTTGGGTTGCTCGTGGGAGAATATCTTGCTTGTGGACAATGCCCATCATGTGTGTTTGGATGGAAAAAATGGTTGAGAGTTGATGCTGTAATAGATTGCTCTAAAAATAAAGTTGACGTACCTTTTGATATTTGTGGAATGAGCCAGGAAGAAGAGAGGAGAAGGAGATCAGAATCACATCTTCTGAATTTTTAGACCCCAGATTTAGAGGCCAAATTAAGGGAGAGGAATGGGAGAAAGCGAGAGAGAGAAAGTGAGTGGTTGACAGCAGGTTGTCTTTATCTGAGGACAATCAACACCCAGAAAAAACTCTTAACGTTAGTTTCCTTAAAGTGGGGTCTAAAATTTCATGTGGAAAGAGATTTGATTGGGATTTGAAAGTGAGAATTATAAAAAGAAACTTATCTTGTATTTTATAAATAAAGGTTATAATTACGACTATCCTAATTCTTATGACAGTTATTCATTATAATCTGTATGTGGCTTAAGGCCATGATTTTTCTGACAAAGCTGTTTGGTAGCCTTTGTGTTGGATTTTCTCAGTAGGATCATGAACATAGGTCTTCTCTTAATACTTTGCTATTTAAATCACTGTCATGGAAGCTGCTGTCCTGGCATTATCTTTGTCAATTTTCCATTCTTTCAGGATTAACTGGTCTAATGCAAACAGACCTTCATTTGTCAGTGTCCTGGCCTTTGATTCATCTGTTCCTCCAGCTGCCTTTTCATTGACTTCCTAAAACTCCACACCCTGTGTGCAGGCCATGACCAAAAACATAATTAATTTAACAGACTCATTCTTATCGTCTACTGTACATCAAGGTTACAGGGAAGTGGATGCCTTGAAATGTTTCTAAAATGCCCATAAGAATTTTTAAGTAGTTGCTTTCTTGACTAGTTTAAGAAAGTATGTTTTCATCATTAATTTTCTCAGCATAAAAGGACATATCAAACCAAACTCTTGGGGAAATATCATTAAAATAGTGGAAACTATTATTATAACTCAAATATTTGAGTATATCAGGAAAAAATTTGCCTCAAATATTCTGTTTATCACTCCTGTTCTGTTCTTCCCTTTAATGCTGTAGATGTGGCTATAATAAATGGTATTTCAAGTTTATTTTTCTATTTGTGATATCTGTCATAAATTGCAAGTGTTCTGTGATCAGTCTGGCAAACAAATAGAATAATGCTGCCTTATTTTTGTAATCAGGCTGTGTCAGAGATTTCATTTCTCTGCGAGAGAGAAACATTGTTTCTGAGAATGGGAATATGGAACCCCAGTCCCCGTTCATTAGCAAGCCAGTTCATCTGTCTTAGCTGTATGCCTCATGGGGGCTGCCAAAGTGTAATAAGGAGGCAGAGGCCTCAGTTGAGCAAAACATTCAGCTTATTAATGCTGAAACTGCTCAGAATAAAAGCCATCTGTGAGCTGAGATAGTACGGAGGAAGAATACTGAATGGGAGTTGAGGAGCTCCCTCTGGCTGTGTTAGACAAAGTCCCCTGAAGAACTGTGTAGATGACACTATGTACATATCAAGTCCCATCACCTTTTCCTCCCAGCCAGTTTGCAACCCTGGGACAACCCAACTAACTCTCCAACTCTGTTCCTTGGCTACCTCCTGAGAGGAGACTGGCCATCATTGCTGCTGTCCATTCTTGTAGATGAATGGTGTTCAGCCTCTCCTCACCCCTGCTCTCTGGTGTGTGACTTCCTTTGCAAGCACCTGCAAAGAGCTCCTGCTCCCCGCTGCCCTTTCTACTTGACCCTTCCAGTGAACCTGCTCTCTGGGTTGTCCCTGGGAGAATCTGCATCTGCTCTTGCCCTTGTCTGGCTGTTCTTCATGCTGCAGCCACTGGCAGCTGGTGGACACTCCCACCCCCGTCTCCAACCCCATCAGACTAAAGGCAGTCATGGCTTCCCATGGGTGCTATATCAACCATGGGCCAGAAACCTTGACACAGGCCCTTGTGTCGGCTGCCTCTCCTACTCCATCGAGGGCCGTTTCCCCTTGCATCACTCTGCTCAGGCCACCATAACAACGTGCCACAGACCACATGGCTTGAACAACATTGATTTCTCCCAGTTCTGGAAACTGGAATTCTGAAATTGAGGTGCTGGCAGGGCTGGTTTCTTCTGAGTCCCTGTCGTCAATGTCTAAGTAGCTGCCTTCTCATGTC
Source organism: Loris lydekkerianus (assembly GCA_963574355.1). Taxonomy (NCBI): domain Eukaryota; kingdom Metazoa; phylum Chordata; class Mammalia; order Primates; family Lorisidae; genus Loris; species Loris lydekkerianus. The sequence continues at coordinate 6,068 of CAUYPK010021331.1, read as the reverse complement.
CTCGTGTGGTCCTTTTCCTGTGGGTGTGCACTCCTGATGTCATTTCCTATTTTTGTAATGATGCCAGTCCTACCAATTAGGTTTTACAACCTCACTTAACCTTAATTAGCTCATAAAGGACCTCTCTCTAGAAACAGTCACACTGAGGGTTAGGCCTTCAACTTATGAACTTGTGGGGAACTCAGTTCAGTCCATAACACCTTTAATTGTTTACCCTGATGGCCCCTGTTCACTTCCTTCAACAGACTATGCCTGGGCTCTCCCAGCACCCAGCCACTGTGCATGTTGCTTCCTCTGAAATACTCTCTGTCCAGCTCTACCCTCTGCCTACCCCTGCCTTCCACTGTCCCCAAGCTAGGCTCTTTCTCCTCTCTTAGCTCTCTCCAGGGAAGCCGGCCCTCCCCCCCTGACTTCATTAAACTTGTGTAGAAACAAGATTCACAGTTGTAATTTCACATTCAATTGTGCAATCCTTCAGCTGGTGTCTGTCTTCCTTCTCTCCCTATGAGGGCAGGAGCTACCTCTGATTTTGCTGCACACCACACCTCCATTATGGCGTAGTGCCTGGCATGTATCAGATGGTCAGCGAATACAGGGAGTCCCAAAAGTCACCCTTAGAGTCACCATACATAGAGAAAATGGGAAATTATAGCTAAATGTACCTTTACTTACAAAATATTAATTATACAAGTTTACAAAGAGGTGGCCAAAATGTAATCTTTTATAAATATTTTGTACAGTTTTGTAACGAATATTTTGTAAATAAAGGCAGATGTGATTTCCCATTTTCCCTATGTGTGGTGACTTTAGGGGCAACTTTTGAATGAGTAAACGAATGTGTCTCAGCTTGGAATCAGGAGGCAATGTTCTGTTTTCCCTTGGGCTTGCGTTCCATAGAAGTTTATCATTCCTCAAAAATATTGTAGTTAGTCTGAATTTAAAGATGTAAGATGGCCGTGCCCATAGCTCAGTGAGTAGGGTGCTGGACATGTACACCATGGCTGGTGGGTCGAATCCAGCCTGGGTCAGCTAAAAAACAGCAGTGACAACTGCGATAAAAAAATAGCCAGGCATTGTGGCAGGCACCTGTAGTCCCAGCTACTTGGGAGGCTGAGGCAAGAGAATTACTTACGCCCAAGAGTTTGAGGTTGCTGTGAGCTGTGATACCACAGCACTCTACACAGGGCAACAGCATGAGACTCTGTCTCAAAAAATAATAAAATAAAATAAAGATGTAGGAAAGGGCTCTGACTCTTCTGAATCCTCCAAAAAGTCTAGCCATCATGGAAGACACCGAAAATTGGCTTTCTCTTGAACAAATGTGTGGTCCGTGTCAATCGGAGCCTGAATATTAGCTTTAACCACATGAACTTGCTAGAAGTATCCATGAAATGAAAGTGATTAGGGTGGTGTTCAACAGTTCATGTCAAACTTTTCTGAACAAGATGTTAGCGCAATGATACGACTGTAAACATTATTTCTTAGCAGGATATTCGCCTGTTTATTGACAAGGAGGAGCTCAAAATAATGGAAAGTGAGGGCTACATATTGAAAATATTAAACCATATGTTTTTAATTTTCCCCTTAAATTTCACTCACTTGCAGCCATCTCCCTCAAGGATGAGCCACGGGATTTGTCACCTGAGGGGAGGAAAAAGCAGGCACAGCCAGGACAAAAGTGTATGGATCAGTTCTGGGCCCAGAGGCTGAAATTCTTGACCTCTTTAGCTAGGCAGTTATCTCCAAAGCCAGGCTTTGTGAATGGTGAAAAAGGATTGCTTAACTGCATAGCTCTCCCTTTAATGTGTCAGGAGCCCAGCCTGGTGGATTATATCAGCCACTTCCAGACAAGACCATAGCTAAGGGGTTTGAGATTTACCCTTAGAAGCCATTTCAGAGTTTTAAGGAGTAAAACAGCACAGTTGAATCTCTAGTGCTGACCCTGAGGTGACAGCATTTGTTGCATTGCAATCTGGGTCAAAATTCAGGTCTGCTTGTGTTCCCAGAAGGAAAAAGAAACAACCCTTCACAGTGACATAGTCCTGGTAGAGCAGCTGACACCGCTGAGTGCTTGTGGACATTAACCAGACCTCTGGCTCTTGGTTTTCCCATCCTGCTGCTCCATGGCCAAACAGTGACTCTATTTCCATTAGCAACTCCTACTCTCCAGCACAGAGGCCCACACTGCCCCCACATTGCTCTGGCTCTGGTTAGGAGTCAGTCCCAGGGGGCTGAGGCAGGTCACAGTAGCTGTGAGGTCACTTGTCCTCTCTGTTGTGCAATCACCTATCCATTCTTTCACAGCAATTTCAGGCCCCACCTCTTCCTTGAAGTCATTCTGGACCACTCCAGAGTACACTTGATCTTCCTTCCCAGAGCCATCTTAGGCATGTCTCAGCTGGGGCCATCGGTGCTGTCTCCTGACTATACCTGGAACTCCCTGAGATCAGAGACCCTGCACTCACCTGCGTTTTCAGCCTTCTCACGGAGCTTGAGGTGAAGGCTGTGCACCATTTGATAGGCTGAAATTCCCTAACAATGGCTACTGCTCTGGAAACAGAAGGAAACTATGCACACCACAATCCTTAGGGAGTTCCCTCAGCTTCACCTGCCTTTCCTCCTTTACTCTGTGGTAGACAGAATTCTGAGATGTTCCCCCAAATTCCTGAGCTCTGGTGTACACTTACCTTCTTCTGTACATTCAATCAACCTGTAATGTAGGTATTGCAATGAAGGGATTTTACAGAAGTAATTAAGTTCCCAAATCTGTTGACCTTAAAATAGGGAGATTTTCTGTGTGGGTTTAGTCACATGATTTTTTGAAACCTGGGTGGAGAGGTCAGAGACAGGAGAAGTCAGAGTCAAAGCCAGGGAGAACTTCACTGCTGCTGGCTTTGGAGATGGTGGGAGCCCACGTGGCAACTCCAGGCACTGCCAGCCAGCAAGGAAATGGTTATCCTAATGAGCTCATGGTGCCATGCCTTGCCCAGGTCTCTTGTCCACAGAACTGGGTGCTAATAAATAAGTATTGTTTTAAGCCACTCAATTTTTGATAGTTTGCTATACAGCAATAGAAAACTAATAAATTCCTTGAACACTGAAAAGGGGGCCCCAAGGTAAACACATGTCCTGCCTTAGTTATATCTTTCACAACAGGTTCAATCTCCAGAAACTTCTCTTTGAAAAGTCTTACCTTCTAAGAACTGTACCCTTGGTCCAGCCATTTATTAATTCATAAGCCATTTATTGATTGATTACCTACTCAGTGCTCAACGAGCAGGAAGTTTACCAAGTTCTGGGGCACCATGACATTTTTACTGGAATTTTAGACTCTTGTTTTGGAAATTCAAAATTTATGGGTCTGTGTCCCACCAGCTGAATTTTTGGAATCTTAGACATCAAAGAGGAAAATGGTATTGGATTAATCTTATAATTATCATCCTTTTGGTAGCTCTTTTTCCTCATTGCCTGGCACTTAGTAGGTGTTGCATAAATGTTTGATCAATGAGTTAATGCCTGGGCAGCTTTGCTGCTTCCTGGAGTCTTCCTCCCCAGAGGAGAGATTACCTCCATCCTTCATCATTTAGCTTCCGACAGAGAAAGTGTGTGTTGAGAGGAAGCCGACCCCAAGGCTGAAGTGAATCTGAATAAGAGAGATGTCTTGGCTAGCAGGCTTCATCATTCTCTGATTTAAGGGTTTGTGCCAATTTAGAAACCTGACAAAATGTCCTGTTTGTACTTACTGTGTGTAAGAGCCATTCTGGTAGGCAGAGGACTTTTTAGACATTTCATTCCACTGCTTTACACATCTCAGGGGTGGTGATGTTACCAGAACCTGAGAGAACGGGATCAGGAAGCCAGGCTGCAGCATCAAGTTGCTATTGTACTTGTTAAAAGTCTAACAAAGACATGCAGAAATGGGAGCAGGCCAGCTGGCATGACGGCTGGTCATTGAACTTGGAGAAAAAGAGCTATTCTCTTTCTCCAGAGAAGGAGGGAAAAATCTACCCTACTTTAGAAATAAAACACTCTACATAGGGTATTTGGGCCAGAGCCAAAGTTATGAGACTTTATATATCCTATTTGGTTTTATTTATTATATAATATATAATATAAATATAAATTATACATCAAGTATTATATATTGTACTTTTTTGGAAGACATGATATATGCAGAAGGAACAAAGCTTTCTGGGGAATTTATGTGTCTTTCTATATGCTGCCATTCTGAAGGATTAAATATCATGTTGAAATGACAGCTGCATATTTTCTATATTTAAAAGACAGCTGATAGGTTGTCACTTTTTCAAGTTCAAGTTTGTCTTGATAGGGTTGGCAAATAGGTCTCCTTGGTGATTCAAGGTTGCTGTCTCAAGAACAAAGGAAACCTCTATAGGAACAAACTGTTCTTCTTAGACCTTAGCGAGTCATTATTGAATCTCTTGCAAGCCCATTTCCTCCGGGAAGGCTGCCTGGACTGGCTTTATCCTGCTTTAATCACTCCTGCAAATCTTGGCATTTCATTTGGTGGTTCATTCATGAAGTGTTTATGAAACCTAATTGTGTGTATAATACCATTTGCACCACAAGCACCTTTCAAGGAGCTTAATATTTTTCTAGTTGGGACATCAAAATTTAGAGGGGGAGCCTTAGAGAAGCCTAAAAATACCACTTGATTTAGGGCCTGGGGCAGTGGCTGTTTATGAAGTAAGCTTATATGTTACCAGAATTGTTAATAAGAGAGTTGACTGGACTTCACTCCAGGGCTGTTGCCTATATCTCTCGATATTCACTGTGTGACCCATGGACCAGCAGCATCAGCACCAACAGGGAAATTGTAAAATGCAGAGTGCTAGGCCATATCCAAACCAAATGAGTTACAATCTCACTGTAAGCAGACCTATGGGGTACCTATGTCCTAACATCAAGGGCTGAGCAGCACTAATCTACAATAGTGGAAGGGATTCTTTAGCTCAAAGCCTACCAAAGGATGAATTAAGAATGACTAACCTCATCAGCTGAGATGAGAATTGATCGCTTGTGTAGTTCTAACTATACAACTATGCTTAACACTTCTGCTTAAGAAACTTCACATATTTTAAAGAAGAAATTTAAATCTGGCTTTAAGCCTCCATTTGCAATGTTGTGAAAATTTTAATCTCAGTAACATTTTTTTTTGGTGATGGGGGCTTCCTCTTTCCCATGTTGTATCAAAATTTAAGCAGCATATAGGGGCTCAGAAATGAGGCATTTGGAACTTTGTTCAGAGAACTTACTGTTGTTCCTTCTGTTCTATGATTCTGCCGCCAAAGTTGGTCAGCGGGTTGAGGCCAGCCAGACAAGGGGCCAGCCTTTACGTTTTTATCACCGTTCCTCATGATGTCATCAGTGTGAGGGTTTCATTATCCTCGCTTTGCACACTTGCCCAACACGATCAACCATTGCAATTTGGACTGGGATCTGCCTTGTTCCAAAGTCCATGTTCTTTTCATGAGCATAGAGGTAGTATTCTAAAAGAGGACAGGCCCCTCCATCAGGGGGCTTGTTTTAGACCATCAGGAGTGGAGGAGGGAAGAAAACATGACACCAAGTCTGGTGGTTTCGCTTTTAGGCCACCCAACGGCTTTTGCCTTCTTTTCTCATGTTTGGAGAATTGCCCTCTTTTCAAGTGTGTTTCCCCAAGGTTGTGGTCAGAAACTTCCTTTCCTTGAATTCCTTGCAGCCAGGATACAGTATGTGACCTGGGCTGCACCAATTTCCTGCACTGAAAGAGAGTGATTGCAAGAGCAACAGCCACCTGGAGACAAGGCCATTGTGTGACAAGTGGCATTGAGAGAACAAAGAAAGAAGAACTAAGGTCAGCATTTGAGGCCAGATGTTGGCAATATATCTGCATTGGTACAGTCTGGGGGGATAACCTGATGGGATTCTCTGGCCTTCTAGGTGTCATGGGAAATAACTAATAACCTTATTTCCAGGTGAAATTGAATTGAGCTTTGTTGTTTGCACTAAGTGCTCTGTAAATTCAGAAAACAGGTAATAGAAAAATTGGGGGGGGGGGGGAGGGG